>JAOUQT010000002.1:6896211-6906551 GCA_025769995.1 Xyliphius kryptos | reverse complement strand
GAACCTTCACACTCTGCTCTTACTGGTGCAATGTGCAATTAATGAAGATTGGTCACCAGGCTTGTCCAATTTAGCCACATTAAATGACAGGTGTTTCAGTTTCATTGTCCAACCCCTGTATGTAACTCTGTCAAAAACAGATTGCTATAGATTTGTGTACCCATGAATTATCAGACTGTGGATTCCATTTCCATGTGTAAAAAGACCTCTGACATTTGCTGAATATTCCAGCTAGCAGTGGCGTGTTGAGGAGTATTTTGACTGGATGAATTTTCAGTGCACAAAAAGACTGATTCAGATTTGCAGCTCCTTTCACAGCAAAGCTTCAGTGTGCACTCACTGTAACAGGGCAGTTCACATCTGGAGACTCCAAGCTCATTGTCATCAGAAAACTCCGGTTGAACTGTAGTAGCATGGATGCCTTCTTCATGGAAAAAGCTTTTGATCCGTTTAGCTGTGTCCATGTAGGAGGCTGGGTCATGACATTTAACATGTGCCGTGGCAATGATTCGACTCCCGGCCAGTTGCCAGATGTGCAACTCATGGACTGCCAGAACCCCTTCAATACTGTGCAGCTTTTTGTCCAGCCTCTGCATGTCTATCTGCTTGGGCACAGACTGCAGAAGAATGAGAGTCGACTCTTTCAGCAGCGGGAAGGTAGTATAGAGCAAGATGGCCACCATTATTACGCAGAGTGTGGGATCCAGATAGAGCACCCAGCATGGGCCAGCTACTGAGACAGAGCTGGAACCATTACTGTGGAACAGGTGTGTATTCACAGCCCAGTGGTCAGAACAGTAGCTACTGAGACATTGGTTAATACATAGCTCCTGACTGTCACATGTTTTCCAGACAAATATGAAAATGAGAGCGTTAACCACTACGATGACAGAGCCAAGGGCATCACCCAGCACATGCAGGAATACTCCACGCATGTTGAGTTGGGATGATGAGGCTAAATCATGCTCCAGCTTCTCTGATGAGATGTTCCCATTCAATGGGATGTCCAGGTTATGTTTTGGGACAATGTCTGAAAAATACCAAGCAGTAAATTTCACTATTAAAAATACATACAGTTAAACAAAAATTTGCTTATAAGTACATTTTTAAATTAAAATTTCCATTCATTCACTCGTTTATTTTTTATACTCGCTTAATCTTAGTCAGGATCACGGCAAAGCCTGTGCCCAGCTGGCAGCACTGGGTGCAAGGCAGGAACAAACCTAGACATAAGGCGAGACTGACACTACCACTGTAGGAAACCACACAGGTATTTAGTCACAAACTAGAGGCAATTTAGAGACACCTCATGTCATCTTTTATCATCATCTTCGTCATCATCATCATTAAATGATTGATCAACAAGTCAAGAAAAGATGAGAATCATAAGATAAAGGGTAGACTTTGCATCAAGACGAAACTGTGGAATGTAAGTGAAAAGGCATGGGACATTTCACCACATGGGATGCAAACACAGTACTATTTTCAGGCAAAGAAGACCACTAACATCATAGAGTTGCTATTCACAGAAACAATGCTAAATGTCTGTAATCCTACAATCCAGTGAGCAACAGAGTCATATCAGCCACATTTGCCACAAAGCAAATATATATATTAAAATATATTAAAGTCATATAAAGATATGACTTTCATACAGTGTTATGCACAAAAAGCTGACAAACAAAATTGAGAGATTGCGCAGTTATACACAGATTTTAAACAAGTACTTACAGAGACTCCAAAGCGGAACCTACTTTTCATCACAGGTATTCCAAAAGTGGGCAAAATGCAGAAGAAAGTGAATGGCAGACAAACAGCAATACCAAGTGAATGATGCTAATAAATGCAGACGACATCATCTTATTAGCCACATCACAAGAAGAAGATATATTTTAAATCAGGGTGGAAAGAGTTTAGAGCAAGTGAACTCATATATTTATGATGTAGAGTTACAAATGCTGTGGATTGTGCCAGTGAAGTGAAGTCATGAATGGCAATGAGCATGGTGGTGATGGTCAAATTGACAAAGAACTTGTTGAGGGATTGAGAAGATGTGAAAGAACAAGATTAGCCTGGGTAGACAAAATCTCGATGTGGGCTGGATTATTAGGGACTAGACTGCTACAAGAAACACAAAAAAGAAGGCACTGAAGAAGACTCAGATGTGCAGCCAACCATCACTAGGTGATGACAACGTATGACATTAAATGATGTGTATTATAAGAGTAAAGAGGATATATCAGAATACATGGGCAGCACTTTGGCGTAGTGAGTAGTGCTGTTGACTCACAGCAAGAAGGGCCCGGGTTCAATTTCTGCGTAGAGAAGATTTTCTGTGTAAAGTTTGTATGTTCTCCCCGTGTTCACTGGGCTTTTCTCTGGGTACTCCAGTTATCTCCCACATTCTAAAGGTATGTTGTCTCTAAAGTGGCCCTTGTCTCTAAATGTTGTCTCTGAAGTGGCCCTTAATGTGTGTGACTGTGTGTGTGTGCCCAATGATGGAGTGGCACCATGTCTAGGTTTTTTTCTGCCATTTCGCCCAGAAGTACCACGTGGCACTGATTCGCTCATGACCCTGTTTGAATTGCGTGGAGGATAATGGATGGAAGTAGTGATGTGTAAATGATTTTATCAGAATAATACAATTAAAAACAGGTGGCACGGTGGATAGTGTCGCCCGAGTGGGTTCATATTTGTATGAAGTTTGCATATTCTCTCTGTGTTAGCATGGGTTTTCTCTGGGTATTCCGGTTTCGTCCTGCATTCCAAAGTCATGCATGATAGGTTAATTGGTGTCTCTAAATTGTCTTTAGTGTGTGAATGTGTGTGATTGTGTGTGTGTGTCCTACGATGGATTGGCACCTGTCTAGGTTTGTTTCTGCCCGTGCGCCCAGAGTGACCCTAAAACTAGGATTAAGCAATGAATTAATGAATGAATACAATTTAAAAGACCGTAGATATTTATACTTATGATACATTTTGTAACTCACATAATTTAATAATATAACAATAGTTTAGTAAATAATCACGATTATTAATTTGTAAAAGAATAATAAATACCTGCTTTAACTTGAGCCGCATGGTGACCTCGGTCAGCAATTTGGCTTTTGACCAGCATATCATAAGCCTCCCCTGAAGTCTCTGATTTACTTCTGCTGTGAGAGTGTCCATGACCGTGTCCAGCGTACCCATGAAACAACAAAAGTCCCAGCAAATTAACCAACAGCCCGGCCACTCCGACCCACACTACCATCCTGGGGTTCTCTATCTCATGCGGCTCCGTGTAGCGCTCCACTGCCTCCAACACAATGGAGAAGCAGAGCGCAGAAAGAAATACGGAATTGACCAGGGCACCCATGACCTCTGCACGGATCCAGCCGAATGTGTTGAGACTCGTAGCCGCGGTTTGATCCGCGAGTCTTACCGCGAGCAGCGCCACCAGCAGCGCCATCACATCCGACAACATGTGGAAGGAATCTGAGAGCATCGCCAAAGAGCCGGTCACCCGACTCACCACCACTTCCAACACGAAAAAGCCCAAAGTCAGACACAGCATGCACAGCAGTCTTACTTGTTTGGGGTCCAATGCCATCTTTATTTTGCAATGAAACACTGGATTACATCATACTGTCTAATGAATTAATATTTTATCCATCCGCTTCTACTGCGCGCATGGTGTGTCTAATGCAGTCGCTCACTGTGCGCTGTCGCTCCTAGTAACCATGCAGCTCCAGAACAAAGCTATAATATTCAAACAATCCAAGAGAAAAGTTACACATATCCGTTTTCCACAACAGAGCATAAACACGACCCGATCCAACCGGACACTTGTCTTAAAATGCATCGTTTTATACCAGGTTCGTTTTGTCAACACGGACCCTCGCCGAGACACGCCCTCCTCGTTTCTTATTGGCTGATTATAATGATGGGACAGAGCTTAAACATGTAAAATTAACTAATCTTCCCTACATAAATACACTCATCATTGTCATAATAAAAGATTTAATACATCATATACCATATAGAACATTAGGATAAAGACTTTAGTGATCATCAAAGAGAAAATCATCAATAAGAGAATCATCAAAGAGAAAAAGCGAGCGTTGATATACTACTACTACTACTATTACTACTACTATTACTACTACGACTACTACTACTACTACTACTACTACTACTATTACTACTACTACTACTACTACTACTATTACTACTACTACTACTACTATTTCTACTACTACTACTACTACTACTACTACTATTACTACTACTACTACTGCTATTATTACTACTACTACTACTACTACTACTACTTCTAATAATAATAATATTAATAATAATAATATTTATTCCATCTTTCAGCTTTTTTTCTCTGTCACCAGCGGTTGCCACAGCGAGTCCCTCGCATTATGATCTGGCACATGTTTTGCGCTGGATGCCCTTCCTGACGCAACCCTCACCTCTTCGGTTTTAGGACCGGACAATTTAGATTCTCCAATTAACCTATCATGCATTTGAATGCGGGTGGAAACCGGAGTACCCGGAGAAACATGCACACATAAATCTTGTTGTGAGGCTACAGCACTATGGCGCAGTGTTCGGACTCAGAGCTTGCATGATTTTTCCGGGCACTCCGGTTTCCTCCCGCATTCCAGTGTCATGCATGAGAGGTTAATTAGTGTCTCTAAATTGCCCGCTAGTGTGTGTGTATATATGATGCATATCATCCATACGATTGATTGGCGCCTTGTCTAGAGCCCTTGCGTTTGGTGTTGGCGGGTGTGAATAGTATCTCTATGGATTCAGGTGGAGCAGATGCCCCATGTTTAAAAAAAGTGTCCTATAGTGTGGCAAAAACGAGACAAATTGACATAATGGCTGCCCTTTTAGAAAAATGACCGAGAATTTATTGAACGTGTGTTTTATATGTACAGTCTTTAAAGCCGAGACCTTCAACATTTTTAATTGCCGTATTTTTACCATATTCGCTTTAGTCCTCCGGTCCATTGCGTCATGACTTTTTAATTAATTGTCAGTTTAAACCATAATATACTTATATAATAGGTAATAAATAATATATAATATAACATATTTATTATATATATATATATTTTTTTTTTTTTTTATTAAATATATATAGTATATGTATAAAACTGCAGACGATGGTGATGACTAAGAATAATAATAATAAGATGGAGAACAAGAAAAAGGAAATAAGGGAACAAGACATTTTTAGCAGCATTTTAATAATGATGATGATGATGATGATTATTATTATTATTAATAATAATAAAATCATAAGAGGGCTTAGATATGTTTATAGCCTGGGGGTGGGTGTGATGCTTTATTATAGAGTGGGTCTCGGCGCTCTATTGTGTGAGTGTGTGTGTGTGTTGCAGCGCTGCAGGGTGTGGTGGATAGAGGATGAAGGTGGGAAGCTGGATACCGCTCGCGCTGTAACGAATGTCATTATGCTACTGAAGCTTAAATCTTCTTCCTTTGGGTAAAATCAATTATGTATTATATCCTTTCTAAGTGAGTATCATATACATATCATATAGATATCATTTCTAAGATTACTGCGCGCGGTAAAAATGCTTTCGGGACTACGTGGGAAGTTGGGCGTTTTTCTTATGGACGACCATTCCCGCTTAGACTTTGTAAGTCATCGGGGTTTTTGGATGTAGTTACAGCATCTACAGCATCGCAGACATGTCTAAAAGGAACAGCGTGGTGATGCTGCGGCCGCGGTCCATGTCTCTGGGTAAAAAAGCGGAGACGGTGAAGGTGGTGGTACGGTGCCGCCCTGTAAACAAGAAGGAGGAGGCGATGAGTCAGGAGAGGATCGTTGAAGTGGATGTTAAACTGGGCCAGGTGAGCGTCCGAAACCCCAAAGCAGCCGGAACCCTGAACAAGACCTTCACTTTTGACGCTGTCTATGATATGTTTTCAAAACAAAACGACCTGTACGATTACTCGTGCAGACCTCTCATTGATTCGGTTTTACTCGGGTTTAACGGGACTATATTTGCTTTTGGTCAAACTGGTACGGGAAAGACATACACCATGCAAGGTCTGCCCGTGGATCCAGAAAAACGGGGAGTCATACCAAATTCCTTTCACCATATCTTCACCCACATATCCAGATCACAGAACCAGCAGTACCTAGTGAGAGTGTCATACCTGGAGATATATCAGGATGAGATACGGGACCTTCTTTGCAAGGACAATAATAAGAAAATGGAGCTTAAGGAGAGTCCAGAGCTGGGCGTTTATGTCAAAGGCCTGTCATCCGTTGTAACAAAAAACATCAAAGAAATTGAACATGTGATGAATTTGGGAAATCAGTCCAGGTCAGTTGGATTTACCAAAATGAATGAACACAGCTCACGTTCGCATGCCATTTTTGTTATAACCATCGAATGCAGCAACATGGGCACTGATGGTGAAGAGCATATCAGGGTTGGAAAGTTAAATATGGTGGACCTGGCTGGCAGTGAACGTCAGAGCAAGACTGGTGCTCAGGGCAAAAGATTCAAAGAAGCTGCCAAAATCAACTTGTCTCTATGTGCTCTAGGAAATGTTATTTCAGCACTGGTGGATGGGAAGAATTCTCACATACCTTACAGGGATTCCAAACTAACACGCTTGTTGCAGGACTCCTTAGGAGGGAACGCTAAAACTGTCATTGTGGCTACAATAGGACCCACATCGTGTCACTATGAAGAAACTCTCGCCACCCTGAGGTTTGCTAACAGAGCAAAGAATATCAAAAACAGGCCAAAGATCAACGAGGACCCCAAAGACGCTTTGCTCCGTGAGTTCCAGGAAGAAATAGCTCGTCTAAAGGCACAGCTGGAGGAAAGAGGGATGCTGGCAAAAGAGAGGAGGAGACGGAGGAACAGTGTTAAAATGAAGAGAAGTATGAGCACCGGGGAGGTGGAAACACCTAGAAATGGGGTGGTGGACATTGTAGAAATGGTTAGGGAGGAGAAAGAAGAGGAATACTGGTGGAAGCAACAGATGATCAAGAGCTCTGCCAATGACAGCCCAGAGTTTAGGAGGAAATCAGGCATCTTAGATAAAACATCACAGACTATGGAGGATTTACTGAAGGAACAACATATTATGGGAATTATGATAGAAAAATACAAGGTTGGCACTTGCACATATTTACATATTTAAGATTTTTTAACTGCTATTATCTCTTTTAACAGTTAATGGAATCCTGTTTTCTGTGAGTTTCTTTAGGCCTTGGAGAGCAAACTTCTGACTGGAGGCAAGAACATAATTGACCACACCAATGAACAGCAGAGAATGTTAGAGATAAAGAGACAGGAGATTGCAGAGCAGGTAACAAACACTATACTCCTGTATATTCTTATGCATAATGGTGGTAAGTGCATAATTATATGCATGCATATAATTCATGCATAGGAGAGACAAGAGAGGGAGATGCAACAGCTGATGTTTGAGCAGGATGAAGAGACAGTGGAGCTGAAAGAGACATACTCAACTTTGCAGCAGGAGGTGGACGTTAAAACCAAAAAACTTAAAAAGGTAAGGCTTGTTTGTGTTCACTAGGTGTTCAAGATGCACATATCAGCACTTACACCACAAACCTGATATTTTTAGCAGGGATGAGAAGAAATATTCCTTCCAGTCTGTCACCAGGGGTCGCCACAGCGAGTTCCACCATGGACACATGAAACGATAAAATAGATATGGTCAAAGTGTGGGAGTTGAGTGCTTTTTTATCTTTGAACTCTAGAGAAATACTTTGTAGAACCCCACAAAATAGTTTTTTTCAAATAAGTTTCAATGGAAGATAAAAATCTATGCATTATTATATCAGGGAACCCCTTTTTGTTTTATTAAAACTACCAGCAGGTCAGAACCACACCATAGATTTGTAGGGAACATCTATTATATTGATATTCAGAAGCTGTTAAGAGAAAATGCATGAGAAATAACTCTATATGCATGAGGAATAACTCTACATATTTGCAGTTTTACTTGTCTTTACACAGCTGTACAGCAAATTGCAGTTGGTACGAGCCGAGATTGGTGACATCATCGATGAACATGTCACAGCCAGACAGGAGCTAGAGCAGACACTAAATGAGCTGACAAGAGAGATGAAATTCAAGTAATGTATCCACAAAAGAACACACCTCAACAAAACTATTCATACAGAATATTACAGAAAAATTACCCAAAATGAAAAAAGACTGTAATCACCCCACTGTAATCACAGTTTGCATGTGATATCTGTTGCAGGAATCTCATCATTGACAATTTTATTCCTCCTGAGGAGAAAAACAAGATCATAAACCGCCTTCACTTTGACAGTGAGGAAGACCAGTGGAAAGTCTTACCCCTTCTCCCATCTGAAACGTTAGTGTATTTACAGTATTTTACATTGTTTCCTTAAATAATCAATCACTGATAAAAAAAAAATTACATGAACATTTCAGTGGGAACTTATCCCCCAGCAATTCTCCACACATCAGACCGAGACCGATGTCTGCAGTTGGATACAAGAGGCCAATCAGCCAGTATGCACAAGTTGCTGTGACAACAGGATCTGCTTCTAGATACAGGGTTGGTACAAAGGAGCCATACTTTGGTAGCATTCTAAAATTAGTTATTTATTTATTAACATTGTAAATAATTATCCAGTAATGCATTACACTACACAGGCAGAAAATGTTATGCTTCTGGAGTTAGATGTTGGACCAACTATGGTCCCGCTGGAACTTCAAGGAGCAGAGATGAGGACAAGAAATCTGCTCTGTGACTTTGCTCAGCACAGAAGAACAGCAACAGCTTCACGTGTCATGCGGGCCAGGTCATGGTGAGTAAAAAGGTTTTATGTTGAACTGTTCAGAAATTTCTACCTTATCCTTTGCTAAACCTGAGATTCAGTGAATTATAAGAGGTGTAGGAGCTTAGCTTATGCTTAGGGTCCGTCCAGATAATAAGTGAAGAATAAATTGGTTACCTGAAGCTTGTCCCTCAGGGCCATCACCCCATACCATCATCCTTGGGTGGTGTATGAACATGCATTATCATCTTTGTTATTCTTCTCAGCTCTATGCTTTTAATTTTTTTGGCGATTCCGTAATTTCCTTCCAAGGTTGCGTGTTACAGTCTATTAAGCAAATTTTGTAAATATCATAATAAGCAAAATAAAATGTTCCCATAACACAGCGGTGGAATATGTCCTTGCTGTCTTCCATATTCAGGGTACTATAGCACATTACATGCCAGTTGGTGTATTGGCTACTCTAAATTGCTTCTAGTTTTGTTTCAGTGTGTGTGGTTGTGATGGTGCTCTCTAAAATGGATTGCTGCAACATCCTAAATATAAAGCCAGCATTCCAAGTATATGCTTCAGATCCACCATGACACATGGCTGGGAAATGTATGGAAGAATGAACCTATGATGTTAACAAACCCAGGTTTACTCGCAGGGTGGGACATCTCAAGAAATCTCTGCGTGGAGTTTGCCTGTTCTCCATGTGTTCACATGGGTATTCTCTGGATGATTCTCCCTCATTCCAAAAACATGAGCATTAAATTGATCTGTGTCTCTAAGGTGGCCTGTGAGTGGTGTGTGAATGTGTGTGCCTTATGAGTGGGGCTCTATCTAGGGTTGTTCCCGCCCTTGCACCCAGAGTTGCAGGGTGGGAATTAGTTAGCCAGCAACCCCATGTGGGTTAAGCAAAATATAATGGATAATGTTAATCTGTGCTCTTTTTCTTTCCGAAGGTATCAAGGACCAGGTCTGCCCACTTCTTCATCAACCAGCTCAATGGCTGTTGGATCTCAGGCCTCACCTTTTACCATGGAGGCATGTGCCAGTGTCTTTCAGCCATAATGTTAGAAATGTGATGCTTTTGCCATGGCATAGCTGCAGAAACAAAGCTCCAATTTTTTTTGTGAGGTCATGTTACCTTTTCTTGTTGCACAATAATTTGTATCAGAGCTTTGAATTGACAGATTAAGCACAGTCTCCTCCTCTCTGTCTACATGTGTATTAAATAGTACTGTAATGTCATACTTGAATAAAATCAGTGGCAACAATAAATAAATATGCTGCATGAAAAACAAAAGACATACAGACTCATAATGTAGAGCAGGTAAATGGCATATACTAATTTAACCACTGATGAGAATTTCCAGCCATTACTGATTGATATTCACCTGGCAGGTCTCAAGTCTCAAGTCTCAAGTAGTTTTATTGTCATTTCAGCCGTATACAGTGTTACAGTACACAGTGAAATGAAACAACGTTCCTCCAGACCAAGGTGCTACACACAACATTAAAGTGCACT
>JAOUQT010000002.1:6881246-6896111 GCA_025769995.1 Xyliphius kryptos | reverse complement strand
GTGGTCAATGTAGACATGCAGGTAGTTGGTGTGAAAGCAGAAAATGCAGAGGACAGAGTGAGGTGGAAAAGATTGACACGCTGTGGCGTCACCTGATAAAAGGGCGAGGCCGAAAGAAGAAGAGAAGGAAGAAATACACATTCAGGTGTGTAGCAACAAATCTGGGGCCTGGGAAGAGTTTTTCCACTTCCAGGGAAGTTGTATAAAACATAAATAAAAAGAGAATACGGTGATTTGCAAATCCTTTTCAACCCATATTCAACTGAATACACTCCTAAGAGAAGATATTTAATGTTTAAACAAATAAACATTGTTTTTTGTAAATATTCATTTATTTAGAATTTGATGCCTTCAACATGTTTTAAAAGAGTTGGGACAGGCTCAAGAAAAGTCTAGGAAAGTTGAGTAATGCTTAAATAAACAACTGTTTACAACATTCTACAGGTGTAGAGGTGAATTATAAACAGGTGAGTGTCATTGCGTATAACAGGAGCATCCCAGAAAGGCTCAGTTGTTCACAAGCATGGATGGAGTGAAATTCACCACTGCGTGAGCAAATAGTCCAATAGTTTAAAATCAGTATTTCTCAATGTGCCATTGAAAGGAATTTAGGTATTTTATCATCTACAGACCATAATATCATGGAAAATTTCAGAGAAAATTGAGAAATGTCTGCAAGTAAGAAGCAAGGCTGAAAACTAATGTTGACTACCCGTGATCTTCATTGGCTTAGGTTACGATTTTTATCCCATGGGCTCAGGAACTGTTTTAGAAAACCCTTGTCAGCGAACACAGTTTGTCGCTCCATCTATAGTCGCAAGGTAAAACTCTACTATGCAAAGCAAAAGCTATGTTTCAACAACACCCAGAAACACCCCTATCTTTTCTGGGCCTGAGCTTATCTGAGATGAAAAAAAGTGGAAAAGTGTCCTGCAGTCTGACAAGTTTAGATATTTGGAAATCATGGACGTCGTGTCTTTTGGGCCAAAGAAGAAAATTACTGTCCAGTTTGTTTTTGGCACAAGTTCAAAAGCCAGAATCTTTGATGGTATAGTGGTGTATTAGTGTCCAAGGCATAAGTAACATCTGTGAAGGCACCATTAATGCTGAAGGTACATACAGGTTTTAAAGCAATACAAGTATGCTGTCATTCAAGCAATGTCTCTTCTTATTTCAGCAAGATAATGCCACATTCTACTTGTGTTACAACCACATGGCTTCATGGTAATAAAGTGTGGGAACTAGACTGGCCTGCCTGCAGTCCAGACCTTATGAAAATATGTGGCGCATTATGAAGCGCAAAATATGACAACGAAGACCCTGAACTGTTGAGAAACTCAAGTTGTGCATCAAGAAAGAATGGGAAAGAATTCCAGCTACAAAGCTTTAACAATCAGTGTCATCAGTTGCTAAACGATTATTGAGTGTTGTTAAAAGGAAAGATTAGAGCGTGGCACCAGGTGTCTTCAATATTGAACTGTTTCCACAATATTTTATTTTCTGAGACACTGAATTTGTTTTTTTATTAGTTGTCAGTTATAAATCATCAAATTAAAACAAATAAACGCTTCAGTCTGTGTGTAAAGAATGTGTATAATATACAAGCTTCACTTTCACTTTCAAAATACTTCACTTTAAATCAACTTTCTCATGATATTCTAATTTTTTGACCAGCACTTGTAATGTTAAACAGCTAATTTGATGGCCAAATGAGGTTTGGAGGTCCGTAGCGATTGGGTTGGTAACCTCTGTGCAGCACCAACTGAGCAAGCTCTGTCATTTTACATGGGCTACCATTTTGAGGCTGAGTTGCTTGTGTTCCCGACCACTTTGTTAGTTAGCAATATAGGGTAAGTGATGCTTAAATGCAATAAATCTAGAAATCCTTGGCCTTTCTAGAAAGCCAACATTTAAAGATATATATTTCAGCAATCAAACCGTTAAATTATCAGATAAGTGCTGTACATTCTGCAAGAGGCTCTAAGAACAGAATTTATATAATAGGAGAGCTGTTCATTGTAAAGGTAATAAAATACGCCAACAGATACAGATACGTAATAAAATACGCCAACAGAAGCCTAACAACAAGAAGACAAAGAATTCCTGGCTTCCCTTGAGGAACAGAAAGTTAGAAAATGTTTATTAACAGAAAAGGTCATCATCACGGTTCATATAACTGGGATAGGCACATGAGACCAGAGGCCATGCTACAACTGACGCACGTTCCTGCCCAGAGGACGAGGACGACAACGACAACAACAACAACAACTTTGCGCATGCGC
Source organism: Xyliphius kryptos (assembly GCA_025769995.1). Taxonomy (NCBI): domain Eukaryota; kingdom Metazoa; phylum Chordata; class Actinopteri; order Siluriformes; family Aspredinidae; genus Xyliphius; species Xyliphius kryptos. The sequence goes on along the minus strand of JAOUQT010000002.1, from coordinate 6,893,829 downwards.
TGTGAACCGTAACCTAATGTAAGGTGTTCTAATGACAGAATATATACAATAAGAGCACTGTACATACTGTACAGAATTTATAAAATACGAGCGCTGTGCATCCTGTAAGATGTTCTAAGAACAGAATTTATAAAATAACAGCATTGTACATAATTTAATCTCTGAAAACATTGTAGTTAATCTATTCCCCGTAGTTGCGCTGTACATATGTTGACGTCACGATCATGGTCACATGACCTGCTACTTACAGTAAGAACCCAATATGGCAGAAATGTAAGGTCTAGCACCATAGCAGGCAACAGTTCCATCTTAACAGAAACAGATTCGCACTTTAGGTCGATTTCCAGGAGTCGACCGCAGTCATGAGGGAAAGACAAAAGAAGAAAAAAGGCAGGACATGGGCAGAGGCGGCAAAAACGGTAAATCAATATCACCTTTGCGTTTGTTTTGCCTGTTTTCGTTCTTAATTCTCACTTTCCCACCCGTTTTCCTGCACATGCCAAATGCTTGGAGCTGATTGGATAGTTGTGTCCGTACTCGTTATTTGGAATTACATAGTACATTTGGCACTTGGTCTCCGGGGACAGATCGCGTAACCAATCTGCGTTGAGAAGGCGGGACTTGTCTAAATACGCGTGGGGAATAGAATACCTACTACAACTGTGATTATCAGTTCATGACCCCTGTTTTGCAGGCGGAGTAAAGAGTGTGTAAGGACGGGCCCGAATGTGGTTAAAACACAAGCAGAACATACTATCTTATATATGTTTTTATTAAAGATGCGTTGATTTATTACTTTTATTTGCAAATGTTTTCAGTTTATTGACTTCATACCGGAAATGTTTGCATGTAACCTACATAGAGGCAACGTAACATCACGTATGCTAAGCTAAGCTAGTCAGGTGCAGATTGATAATTACAAATATAGCACTTTAATTAACACTTGAAATGAACACTCAAGCTTTGCAATATCAGTTGTATTGTCACTAATCGATTATATTTCTACCGAATCATGTCAGCTTCTTTAGGACGCAATTTAGTGGCTTATTTTGAATTAGCCTGAAAATGGTTAGCCAACAAACTAAAATATATATTTCGTTGTTCTAAGAGGCTAAGAAGATCTTCTGTGAAATACTAATTTGTTTTAAGTAAAAGCTTATTTTTTTACCAACTATTAATATATTAACCTGTCAAAAACATTAATGAAAGCTGATGTTAGAAATGGAGCTGCCAGGTAGGAGGCAGAGAGGAAGACCAAAGAGGAGATATATGGATGTGGTTAATGTAGACATGCGGGTAGTTGGTGTGAAAGCAGAAGATGCAGGGGACAGAGTGAGGTGGAAAAGACTGACTTGCTGTGGCAACCCCTTATAAAAGGGAGAGGCCGAAAGAAGAAGAAGTTTGTTCCAGCATTGGCATTGAAGGCCAGTGATGTTAGGAAAAGCCAAAAGCAGAATAATCCGGGATTGTTTGGGATTGGAGAAAGTAGTAAATTTTTTTATCTGGTTTGAAGTCTATACTGGTCTAACAATCAATCCATCCAAACACGACTCGCCACCTCTCTCAGGTAGCCAGCTGCAAACATTCCAAGCTTATTCCCCCGAACCCAGGCTTCTCAGCAAGATGATTGTGTTAATTGCATTGAGAGGCTATTTTAATAAATCCATATTTTCCTAATTTGAAAAGCATTGCAAAAAATGTGACCCTTTCGAAACAGATAAAAATCTTTTACATGAACAAAGGTTGTTTCTTTCCACACAGATGTTCAACAAATGAAAAGCTAGTAATTATCCGATGACTTCAGAGGCTCTCAAGTATTTGCTTAATTCATTTTAAATGGTTTGAGCCCTGAAGCGCAAAGTAAACATGACAACTTTAAAATCACTCAAATCACATTTCTTCACCTATTCTAATGCTCAGTTTGTACTTCAGCAAGTTTCCTTGATCACCACTAATGTGGCTGATTAGTGTTAAGTAAATGAACAGATGTACCTAATAAAGTGACAGGTTAGTGTATTTATTTATAGTGTATATAGATGTAATTTTAAGTGATCATTCAATTTAGTCAATTTTTCCAACATACTTTTAATTTACATTTCTAGTTCAATGTTAATTGTAGTAAAATGTACTGATGTAATCAATGGCACATGGCAAGCCCAGGCAACAGAGGGTTAATTTGTGTTTTTTAAAGAAATCCTGTATTTCTATATTTGTTAGTCTTGCATCAAAGCACAATTAAAGTCTTGAATATTTTCTCCTTGATGCTTAGTTTTTTTCTCGCCGTACTCCCATCACTGTCCTTTGCTTTAGCACATTAAAAGTAGTAGACCTGAACACAAACACAGATGAACAAAGCACACCTTGTTCTCTGAGGCTCCACAGCTGGAACTAAAAAACGGTGCGAGTGTAAACATTAGTGCCAACTACTATTTACTGCTGTACACCCCCCCCCCAAATGGTGAAACATTAAGTACCAGAACAAACTTTCTGAAATAGCATGGGCAAAAGCCCCTTCATCTAGTGCTGGCTGTCTGACAGGTATAAATGCGTACGCTACCAGATTTCTCCTAGTGATTGACATACCAGAAACAATCAAATGGAAAATGTAAAATAAATATGAGCCTACTATTTTCCAACAGTCATGGGAATGCTTTTAATGGTATAAGGAAAAAAAATCCTCAGGTCGTCAGACCAAGCTGACGTGTCCATTTCTCCTCTAAAAGGTTAAAGTAAGTGCTATTGGCAGTTGAATGTCATTCCTAAGGGAAGTGAAACATTCAAAGTGCTTTGACTGAAGGGAATAAAGAGAATTTGTTGATGATATCAGGTTGAGAAAATCTATTAACCTTACAAATGTATCACGCAATAGACTATCAAATCTGTAAAAGCATTTCTGTGTAAAATGATACCAGTGTTGGCTGTAACACATTACAATTAAATATTATGTAAGCACATTAATTGTCATCCTTTGGTGGAGAACATTTTAGGGGCATGGATTTAGGCAGGCCTTGTCATTTTTGGTGCAAGAGGATTTTGGAGGGGTGACGATTTTGGTAGAATTTGTCATTCTCTGGTGCATGACTTTTGGGGGTGTCATTTTTGGCAGGCCTTGTCATCCTTTGGTGGATACAATTTTTTTGGGGATGTGGATTTAGGAAGAGCTTGTCGTCCTTTGGTGCATGAAATTTTTGGGGGGTGTCGTTTTGGGCAGACCTTGTCATCCTTTGGTTCATAAAGTTTTTGAGGGTGTTGTTTAGGGCAGGGCTTGCCATCCTTTGGTTAATGACATTTTTGGAGGTGTTGTTCTGTGCAGGGCTTGTCTTCCTTTAGTTCCTGATGTTTTTGGGTTGTTGTTTTGGGCAGGGTTTGTCATCCTTTGGTGCATGAGGTTTTTGGGGGGGTGTGGTTTTGATTAAAGCTGTCGTCCTCAGGAGAGGTGCTCAAATTTCGAAAAGGCGCAGAACGAAGTCGGCAAAAATCAGAAAAGCCAGTGGAAGATGAAAGAAGGAACATAAATAAGGTTACTAACCTTTTTATCCCCTCTCTTCTCGTGCTGTGGCTTTTTAACAATCCAACTTTATTTAATGTACACCGTAACTGAGAATACCTTGACGGTGTGACTGGTATTTCATGTCAGTGTGGTTTTGTAGGGTTTATTTCTCCCTGGTATACAAATACCTGTATTTGATTCTATTTCAGAATAAACATTTTAAATTCCTTTTGTCTACCATTCGTTCTATACACAGATTTATATTTGTAGGAGTTTGAGAAAGTTATGTAAAAGTAAGTAATGTGTAATGTAATTACTTTCTCAAACTCTCAAAATAGCATAGTGGGGTTTCCAGTGGCAATGGCAACCTAGTGGGAGCAAACAGCTGACCCAAAAATTACAGCTGATCCTTAGATCACTCATCAAGGAGAGGACTATTTAAGTTAAGTTTTGGACTATTGTTTACCCAGAATTATTTGTATTTTAGACTTAATACTTTATGTGATTTAGTCTATTTTCAATAGCGCAGTCATGTTTCAGGACAAGTGTTTGTTTTCCTGAAGTTACACATTACAATATGGGGAATTTTCAAAACCTACTACACCTGAAATAACAGGGAAAAAAAAGAATATTATATGATTTCACAACAATAATACATGATTTCACAATCATTTTCTATTGTAAATGGGGACTGTGTTATCCAGAGATTCCTTTTGGGATGCTCTTAGTGTGCCAGATTTGAAAATTTATGAAATTTTCCAAAAGATTTCCCATTTTTAGTATTTCAGCAGATCTTAAGGTTATGCCTGTCAGTAAATTGAAAGTAATAGTGATACATTTTTCACTATTTTTATACACAGCGGAATTTGTCCTCCACATTTAACCCAACCGTGCAGTAAAGCACACATATAGCAGCCTGCACAGTGCCCGGGGTTAGGTGCCTCTTCCAAAGGCACTTCAGTCGTGAATTGGCAGTACTGGGAATTGAACCGGGGAATCGTTCCTTAACCACAAGCATACGACTGCCCCTGTCAGATGTCCTAGCAACAATAGGAGTGTGTAAGTTAATGGAAAGCCTAACCCTACATCAAGAATAAATGGATTTGAGAAGTTTCTTTTTTTGCGTTAGGATTCATCGATGAACTTTAACTTTGTCCACCAAAAAGTTATAATAAAAGAGAAAAAAGGGAATAATGTTTTAAGCTAAACTTTGAAATAAGCGAGGGGAACACAGGTGCGGATATTCGAATGTAAAGAGTTCAAGAGATTCCAGATTAGCAGGGTAATTTTGGATTGGATGCATTGTTAATGATTAGCAGTTTATTTATGGGTACCAGGACAATCGACAAAAGTACATTTACACGTTTACTCCATTTCGATGCTTGATGGGAACATTAAACGGAATCTCTTGGCCTCTATCCGCAAATTTTTATGCATTTAATTGGCTGATTACAATACAATTTACAGTGGGAGTATATCTTTAAATGCTAATCCCAACAGCACAGGAACAAACAATCCTAGTTTTTTATTTTCCAGTAAATACATGCATACTGGTGCTGAATGAATAGATTTTTTTATCTATGGTTCTCGAATGCTACAAATCATCGTGAGAAGTGATGGAAAAACCTAGTGGAAAAAAACATGTTCTATTGGGACATGTGTGTACACGTCAAAGGAAGAGCGCTGTTAGTCACTGGGGACTCAATTATGCATTGTGTGCTGTCATAGTTACTGCTTTCGGTAAATAATACATAAACATTTAAACTCATTCACTTACCAGATGCTTGTTTAGTGTCTGTGATTCTACTTCAGTCACTAAGTATATATAAAAAAGTATGTACAAGAATGTAGCAAGTTATGAAAGTATGGAAATTGTGTTTATGTTTATCAGGGAGAGCCATTAGACAATAAAAAGCGTTTTAACAAAGAAATGGTTCATGCTAACTAGTCACACTTGACCTCACAGCATGAATGATGTCACTGATTTTCCCTTTGTTCAGCTATAATCCAACTCTTTCATTTTGCCGTCTCTGCACCACCACTAATCTGATCTGCAGAGAAAAACACACTGCTGCAGGGATAGCTGCTTTATGACCCAGAACAGGCTCTCGGGAAGACATCAAAATGCTTTAAATGGAGGAAGATTAGTGGATGTAATGCCAGCAATACTTAAGTCTTTCAAGTTGCTATGAGCAATGATACTTTAAACACATAACAGCTAGACAAGGGACATACCATTTTAAACACCCGATGGACTATTAAATACAAATAAAGGGCAATGTTGCATTACAGAGTTGCATGCATGAGATAAAATTGTTGGCATTAAATATTTACTAAATAATCCTTCTTTCTGGGATATATGCTTTATGACCCAGAAGCAGATCGCAAGAAGACATTAAAATGCTGAAAACGGATAAAGATTAATGGATATAATGACAACTACACATTAAAAAGCTGCCTTCTTTTACAAAGCAATGAGTAATGTTAGCTTACATGCATCATGGCAATTGACATGTCAACTGCAACACACATTAAATTCAAAATAAACAAAGTTCAACTTTTTAGACTACACAAATTAATCAAAGCAAAATATAAAAGTGTGAGTTAAATGTTTTCTTCCATGAAAGAAGTCCTACAAGCAGACTATTATATGCCACTATTGCCACTATTCTTGAACACAGCGGAATTGGTCCTCTGTGTATATATGTAAAGTGAAAACACATAGAGGTTAGGTGTCTTGTCCAAGGGCACTTCAGTTGTAGTCAACTTGGTGGTACCGGGAATCAAACCAGGGACCTTCCGGACGCAAGGTGGGTTTTTTAACCATACAACTATGACTGGCCCCTACAATAATTTTCAACTTAATTACAAATCAGAGCTGCTTCTAACTTGATTATTCGTAACAAATATCAAACACATTATTATTATATAAGTGAAATTAATATCTGGACAACTATGTGTAAAAAAAGAAATCAGGTTTTTCAGTGAGTCATGTTGCCTGTATAATCTTCCATTATCCGACTGCTTGTACGTTCTTGTAAATGCAGTGATCAGATTTCCAAAAGCACATAAGTTAAGGTAACAGGATTTCTTTGTTTGTATATTTTCCATACAGAAAGGGAGGGTTTAGATTGAAGGATTTTAACAGCATTTAGAAGTTGTGGGATTTAGCATCAGTGCTACTTTAAGCACCAGAATAATATTCAAAACTGTTGAGGATCAGCAATCAAACAGCAGGAAGCATTTGATTAGGAATGAGCACTAATTGTATAAAATTATGTAGCCTGTGTGTTTAAGACTAATAACGCTCCTGACACATACCAAGCATACCCAACACCCAAAACATTTACAAAGCCGTCTTTATATTTTTGACTAAATGTAATCTTATTAATGACTGGTCGGGACTGGGAGTTAGAGCATTTCTGAAATTTGTTGAGCACTTAGAGCTGACATCTAACAGTACAGGAATAACCACAGAGATTGTAGCGGTGAGGGGTTAAGTGTGTGTGTGTGCGTGTGTAAGAGAAAGTGAGAAGGACTAGATGGGTGGAGAAATTGTATCCTGCTTGTAGGAGGCGGGGAACAGGGAAAGGGGCAGTATTATCAAACATTTCTGAATTGTTGAGACATCGTACCAAAACAGTTTTCCATTTAGGAAAGAGAGATACACTTGAAGAGAACTGATGTGCTCTAGAGAGACAGTGGTGGAACATTCATTTCAGAGAAAGTGACGGGACACACACTCTCTCTCAAGCTTATAACCTGCCTGACCCAATGGATTCTCATGTCTCCTCAAAAAGCAGAGGAACTTCAATTAATAGCACTTCTCAGTTACGGAAATCCTGAAGAACATCAACCCAGACAGTCTTTTCCTCTCGTGTTCTTTTTGGAAAGCATCATTTTTAACTTGACAGCACTCACTTCCTCTGGGATCCCACATTAGTGGATCTACTTACAAAACACGGACTTCTGTTTAGCTTGCATGAAATTATAACAAGATTCCTGGATATAAATAAAGAGCTACTGGTTCATATTTCAATTCTCTGGGAAAGACTTGTCATACATCATACGAGAAGATTTTTTGTCCTGTCTGATCAATTTAGACCACTTCAAGAGGACTGAAGAAGTATTGGAACTTAATGTCTCCAAACTGACAAAAAAGTGATTAATTAGAGGTTTGGGAACAGAGACCTGTCTGCAGGAACATTTAGCACACATACCAAGAAAACAGCAGGAGATTTACACACCCTGACCATACTGAGAGATAAAGAGAGGAGAGAGGGTGAGGGGGATCCTAGAAGCTGAAATGACTAGAAGAGACGCTTTGTGAAAGGAAACTGGAGTACTACTGCTAAAGTGAGGTGACGTTACCCGGTAGGTTTAACATTAACTTCATTCTCTGCACGTAACTGGTTGTGGCTTAATATAATATTATATTATATAATATATCATTCTCTAATCAAGAAGCATAAATCCAAGAAGCACACGTATGTTCAGATGATGTGGTTTGTGTAATATTCTCTAAACACAAGTGATTATATTTAATAATTTCCCTTCTATTTGGGTGTGAAATTCAGCCAGGTATACAGGACACACTGGCACAAATGCACATTTGTGAGGTTAAGCTCCACTCTGTTTAACCCTCCTACAGTGACTCTATATTAAGGCTATCTGCTCTTTCTGGTGCCAACTTCCTAACAATGTGGATATCAGAAAAAAGGTTCACTCTGCTGTAATGTACAGTATATGTTACAAATAAGGAGGCTATGTTGTTCTCATATTCAGAGACTTCTGTAATCACATGTAAACAGAATCATAAAACTTTTGTATTCCCAAAATTTTACATTTTAATACCTTTGATTTCATGACATGTTACATGCCGTGTGTACGCTGCTGTTAAGTACACGAATGGCCAAAAAGCATCCTAATTGCTTCGTTTTATGAAAAACTATTGTCAGTTGGACGGGATCTCAGTAGCCTCACGCTGCTACCTTACACAAATTTGCTACAGGTGGAATGTTAATATTTTATGGCATCAGTTCATTAAACCATCAAATTTCTCAAATTGCCAAAATGTTTTATTACCTCATAACTAAGGATGTGTTGGAAAAAATTTGGCATTATATTTATCCTTCAACAATTTATCCACAAATCGTAACAATCTGGAGTTGCATGGTGCAGTGTATAGTGCTGTGGCCTCACAACAAGAAGATCCTGGGCTCAAGCCACAGAAGAATAATATTAATAACATAATTGGTACTTTTTTTGATTCCCATAAGGATTTTTTTTGCTGCATTTAACCCATCTGTGGGTGTACTTAGAACAACCATGGTGCAGTTGGGGGGTTGGGTGCCTTGCTCAATGGCACATCAGCCTTGAATTTTCCCCAGCCCTATTACCCTGCCTATTAGGCCAAGGCTGCTCCAATACATAATAGTGCTTTAACCACTTGACCAACTACAATGAAAGACCTCTAAACTGTGTGCGTGAAACAGGGTAATTGGTTTATGAAAAAAGTTCAAGCTACTTGGGTTTGTATATTTTTCTTCCCCTCTTTTCCCATATTCTTCTCCTACTTATTAGTTGTGCTTGTACCCACAAAAAGACCTTTGTGTGTGTGGAAAATGTTCTTCTGTGGTTGTTACTTGCAAAGTGGCACTGCCACCTACAGGACTGACATATTGCCAATTAGTTCTCAGTAGGAAAAGTGAAAAAGAATAATACCATTTTTAAAACATTCCATTGTAATGTATAGATAGGACCTGGCTCAAGTGTTTGCACTGATCAGCTGCTACATGTTTTTGCAGAAAAGGAGACAATCTAATTTTACAAGGACCAGGTTTAGAGTGGAAGCTGTGAGAGAGAGAGAGGGAAAAAGGTGATAAAGGGGTAGAACTATGCGTAAAAACTTGTACTTATGCCCACTCACCCTCTAATTACAAACAGTAACACAGCTGCTAAAGGGGAACTATGGAATTTTATTTTGTCCCCCTGCAAGTTCTGTCGACACCCCAGAGCCCAGGGCATGAATTAAAATGGAAAGTTTTATACTGACACAAACACAAAACCAGGTTGTCTTAAAAAATGTAATTAAATATAAGTTTGCGTGCAAACCCTGAACAAGATATTTGCATATATACAGATAGATAGACAGACAGATATAAAAATTTTACCAAACCCAAGAGAAATTGTAATAAACATACACAGAACATTGTATGGTGAATTATAACACACATATTAATATATGAGAATCAAAAATCATGCACACTCAAAAATTATGTGCACACTGGGTGTAAAACAGCACTCTGGGTGTAAAAAAGTACAACAACATCAATTTATAATATAATCTCTCTGCTTTTCTATACACACTGTACATCTCTTAACAAGCTTTTATATTCCCTTATTACAAATATGTAGTGTGATTTATGAGCTATATTCACTGCCACATAATCCACGTCCAAAAGAATTGGTAAACGTACACGCTCAGTGTTGTCATAAGTTTGGAACATGGAGCGTCTGGCTCTTTCTTTCATGGCTGATACATGACGTCTTCCTTGAACATCTCTATCCAATTTAAATTCACTTCTTCATAACAGAACAGTTTCTCCATGCTGCACACAAATTCTAATTAACCCTCAGACAACAAATAACCAATCGCTGCACTAAGCTTTTCTGGAGCAACATTTTTCCACCACATTCTATGACAAATTGACACAACATGTTCAACATGACCTGTGACCTCACACAACAAGTACTGATAAGGCAGGGCAAAGAAACAGAAATCTGAATATAACTGCAGCAAGGATCATTTTGGACTCACCCTTGTAAAACTAACAGTAAGGCTTAGGGTTAGTAGCCAAAATACATATGACGGACAATAAGCTAGAAATGAAACTAACATGATCAGAAAGAGGATAAATTGATTTGGTGATGGAGACAGAAATAGTATTATAACAGTATCTCATCACTGTGTCTGAAGACACACAAACCCAGACACAAACAGAGACAGTTGCCCCGCTGCCAACACTCAGAAGTCATGTTCCTCAAAGCATACAGTACATGAATCCATACATGTGCAAATGACAGTGAAACCACAATTAATGTAATGTTAAACATAAGCCTTGTTTTAACTCTGACATTAACTGTTCTGAGATTTCTCATTGTTCAAGTCACAGTTTCTCCTTTTGTTCAACCTATCATTATGCATCTAATAGAACTGCTGTCAGGGATTTCCTTTGTGTCTCCCATGGGAAATCAACTTCCCGCAAAAGAATGCATTAGTCTTTTAACCCTAAAGTTCAAAAGAGGAAAAACGGATGAGATCAGGCCTGTTCTTGCAAGACTCTGAAGGAATGCTAAATAACTAGCTTATTATATAATATTGTATCTCTTTTAAAAAAGACATTTAAATTGTTTAAGGTTAATGGCTAAGTCTATCAGAAAGGTTTTATCCCCTTAGAGAACATTTTACTGTAAGTGTAAATGGTTTGCAGTTCTTCATCTCTTCCATCTATAGAATAGATTGCACATATCAAGGTTGGTAGTGCATTTTATTTGATTAAGAATGCTACACCCTAAAGTTATTTAATACAAACCCAATTCCAAAAAAAGTTGGAACAAAGTACAAATTGTAAATAAAAAATGGAATGCAATGATGTGGAAGTTTCAAAATTCCAGATTTTATTCAGAATAGAACATAGATGACATAACAAATGTTTAAACTAAGAAAATGTATCATTTAAAAAGGAAATTTTGTGACAACAAAGAATCTAAAAAAATTAGGACAAGGCCATGTTCACCACTGTGTATGGTTTTCCGCCCTTGGCGCTAACGCAATTTTAAACTGTCAAACTCTCTTCTGATATCGTTCCACTATTTGAACTAGGAGGATTGATTATCCTTTTCCCATCTTTACTGAGAGCCACTGCCACTCCAAGATGCTCTTTTAATAACCAGTCATGATGACCTATTGCCAATTGGTCCTCCAGCTATTCCTTTTTTGTACCTTTAACTTTTCCAGCCTCTTATTGCTTCATCCCAGCTTTTTTGAGTTGTGTTGCTGTCACAAAATTCAAATAAGCCAATATTTGCATGTGCAGTGGTTAACACTACAATTACAAGAGCCTTTTTCCATTTTTACCTATATATATTTCTAATAATCTGAAGGCATTATGAATTGCTTATTGCTTAACATTTCATGACGAGGGTTCAATCACTACACAAAGTTATATCCATACACAATGTTATATCCCTATAAGATTATAACCATACACAAGGTTATACAAGTATATAAAACATAGCACACAAGTTATAGACAATTTATCTATAATGCATGTCTTTGGAGTGAGGGGAGGGCGGAGCACCCGGAAAAAATGAGTAGAACCTGGAAATTTCACACAGAAATATCCTGGATCGTCCCCCTTCTTGCTGTGAGGCAACAGTGCTATTCACTGAATCCCTGTGCCATCCCTTAGCAATATGTAATAGTAATATCTTATGTTACATAATATTCCAGTTCAAACCTGTCTGTATTTTCATCATTAAGAACAAGATTACTGGTGGTCTTGATTAACAGACAGAAAAACATAGTTCTACCTTAGTGACATACTGGATTTACAAAGATGCACATATGCACATGGATGGAAATTCTGTGTGGTAGAGCATTCTTCTGTAACTTTATCCACCACCAGCTTTCCATTAAATTAAAAACCCCAAGACATAATGCATCTCCTTCTAAGAAGCCTCTCATTCACTTCTATTCATGCGCCTATATTTAGTTTTTTCTAAAAACAAACCACTGTCATTCCCATTTAAATGTAAACATCACAGATAAGTGGCAGCATGGATTATAGCAGTCAGACAGTGACACACTACATCTTCCTAACTTCTGTGAGGTTGGGTTGGAAATCATAGGTAATAACACCTGCACATTTCATCAAAGCGTCACAAAGTATGATTTGGCCTGGACTAAAAACCGCATTAGACTTTCCACTCTCTATTAGATCTAGGGCTGAAGTCAAAGATAGGAGGGGTGTCTGTACACTCTCACTGGTGTGGCAGATAGCCAGGTCACACCAATGCCAGGACAAAAAC
>JAOUQT010000002.1:6829760-6847195 GCA_025769995.1 Xyliphius kryptos | reverse complement strand
GGAAACCGGAGAACCTGGAGGAAACCCACGCAGACACGGGGAGAACATGCAAACTCCACCCAGATTGGGATTCGAACTGGGAATCCCCAGTTCGCCCTGTCCTTGGTTCTTTCCTGGATGGGGAAGAGAACCAAGTTACCCTCATAAAGGAGTAAGAGGAAGGTAATGAATAAATGAATGAATGATACATCTGATGAACTTCGCCTGATGAAGGTGTGCATCCTTTATAACGTCAGCTGGGAAGAAAGATGACAACAGGAGCGGGTCAGCTGTAGTTTGAATACATGTTAAACCAGTTTGTAATTAAGCACAGACAGGAAGAAAAAGTGGAAAGAACCTCGTAAAAATGCAAGCATCAATCGAGGTCAAATCTTTGTTAACAATTTTTATTTATTGCTGAATGTTACTTCAAAAAATATTTAATTTGGTCTTATTGTTTATGTTTTTTTCCCATGTTTTTTTTTGTTAGTCAAAATCATGGATGTAAGGAGAATTGGCTGCTCTAAATTGCCCCACCCGCCCCTCAGGAGAGGGTTAAGCAATCCAATGAGATGAGATGAAATGTTAAAAAATTTAAAATATTTTCTAAAATATGATCTTGTCTTCTCAGAAACGTACATAAAAAGTGTGCAATATTAGAACATGCTCCATCTTTTTTCATTAGCAGTCCTTTCTGGTGGCAGTGTTTATAGCATTTTTTTTTACATTTTTATTAGTAATATTTATATTATACTTGATGCAAGTACTTTTTGTTTTTCAGATATTTTCTCACAGATATCAGATTCTGGTGGTACAATGGTATTTGCTAAATTTGACCAGTTTTTGAAAGAGGTGCTGAAGCTTCCCACAGCTGTGTTTGAGGGCCCTTCCTTTGGCTACACAGAGCACTCTGTGAGAACATGTTTCCCACAACAGGTAAACATTTCTGTTACAAATACCTCTTGTCGTGCAGTCTTTCACAGTCTTTCACAGTGCTTTTGGGTGATCTTATGCCTCTCCTGGCGCAAAAATTCAAGCAGTTCAGCTTTGTTTAATGGTTTGTGACTATCCAGCATTCTCTTGATTATAAAGTCAGGGAGCGAAATCCACTCTCCACTGGGATGACCATCATCTATTTCAAATGTCAGTCTTCAACCACAAGATGACATCATGTGAACTACAAAAGGAATGGCAAATGGATGCTGGAGTGAAGTGAATGGCAAGAACAGTTCGTAACAGTCTCCTACAAAATGCCTTTCATCAATGAGAAGCAAAGGAGAGCCAGGCTGAAGTTTGCACAATACCATAAGGATTGGACCATAGAGGACTGGGCTCACAGTCAGGTCAATCCATGTGTGGATGAAGGACCACCAGATCAAGACCATGGCCAGCCCAATCTTCAGTCCTGAACCCCATTGAAAACCTCTAAATTGTAATCATATGTAATCAAGATAGTCACAAGCCATCAAACAAAGCTGAACGGCATGAATTTTTGTGCCAGGAGTGGAATAAGTTCACCCAAAAACCATATAAAAGACTAGTGGAAAGCATGCAAAGATGCATGAAAGCTGTGATTGAAAACTGTTTTATGAACTCTTCCTGAATTAAAACGTTAATTAATTAGTTAATTAATTGTTGTTTTTAAATGAATATGAACTTGTTTTCTTTGCATTATTTGAGGTCTGAAAGCACTGCATGTTTTCATTAGTTTGACCATTTCTCGTTTTTTGCAAATACTAAATTTTTGCTTGGAATTTCGGAGACATGTTGACAGAAGGGGCAGCATCGTGTCTTAGAGGTTCGCACGTTCACCTCTCAGCGTTGGGGATTGCTGGTCCGAATCCCAAACTGGGTTCTGGCTTCCTCTGACTTCTCTAATTTCCTCCCACAGTCCAAAAACATGGATTCAAAGTAAATTGGCTGCTCTAAAATTGCCCCATATAGAATGTGTGAGTGTGTGCCCAATTGTAGATTGGCGCCCTGTCTTGGTTGTATCTGCGCAGAGCCTGAGATGTTCTCCCCTGTATGGGCATGGGGAACCCCCCCTCGACCCTCATAGAGGATTAAACGGATCAATATAAATGAATGTTGTCAGTAGATTATAGAAAAAAACAGCAATGTTCATTTTACTCAAACATATACCTATAAAGATTAAAATCAGAGAAACTGATAATTTTGCAGTTATCTCTTAATTTTTTCAGTATATATATGTAGAAATATGGATTCCAGGTCCTATTGCCAGATCTCTTTCCCTTTGGCATGTGACCATGCATCTTATAAGGCAGCACACAGTCATTAGTCAGAGCTGCTTCAGGTAAGCTAATCAACTTCCTGAATTAGCCTGACGCTCAGTCTCTCCACCGTCATCATCACAGTTTAGTAGATGGATAAAACTAAAATAGAGCGGTTTCAATAATAAGCGTTTTGTTTGGAGAAAGAAATCACTGCATTCCAGAATTAAAACCTTGTCCCATCTCTAAAACACGTTGGCGGTAGTATCAGGGATACATGGATCATTGTTCAGGTTTGACGTGGAAGGCACTGTCACTGTCATAGACAATTGTAGTTGTTTTATTAATGTAGTATATTTTTTACATCTCTTTTATTTTTGGAACAAATTTGAAAATGTAACGTTCGCGTGTCGGTAGCCAAACAGGCGAGACACTTTGTGCTGAGCGGCTTCCGGACGAGACACTTTCAGCCGGGCGGCTCCTGGGCGAGACACCTTGAGCGGGACGGTCACTGGCTGATGCACAGTGGGCTGGACAGTCCTTGGCTGAAACACAGTGGGCTGGTTAGTCCCTGGCTGAGACACTGGGGGCTGGATGGTCCTTAGCTGAAACACAGTGGGCTGGGTAGTCCCTGGCTGAGACACTGGGGGCTGGACAGTCCTTAGCTGAAACACAGTGGGCTGGTTAGTCCTTGGCTGAGACACTAGGGGCTGGATGGTCCTTAGCTGAAACACAGTGGGCTGGGTAGTCCCTGGCTGAGACACTGGGGGCTGGATGGTCCTTAGCTGAAACACTGTGGGCTGGACAGCCTCCGGCTGCCGCTCAAGGGCTAAGGGTACAACCCCCTTTTGGAGAGCCTGAGGATCTCTCATGCTCTCTGCCGCCGTCGTACTTTCACCCCTCCTCTCTGTCCTGCACAGAGCAGCAAAAAGAAACAGCAAAACCCAGGCAGAACACAAACATCTCGGGCCCTAATGCAGCTAAACATTTCCCCCCAACAGGCAATCCAGTGTCGCGAGGAGTGCCGAGCGTCTCGGGGTTGCGAGCAGAGCCGAGAGGGTTGGGGTCGCGAGCCAAACCGGGTGACAAGGGGTCGCAAGCCAAACACAAACACAAAGGGAAATCGGGACAACAAAGGTGATGAAGGGGACAGAGCAAAGAAGGGACACCACAAAGACAGGGAGGAGATGGAAGGAAACACACTGACACACCAGACATGGACGACACACAACATGGGGTAGACACACAGGAATGGTGGGACGGTAATGGAGGGACCAGGAGCACAAAGGGAGCTGAGGGCACCACAGACATCGTGGACCGAATTAGGCGTACCAGGGCCATAACTGACGAAATTTGGCGTGCGCACGTCCGCACAGCGGGAATCCGGCATGCAAGCGGCAGCAATGCGGGAATTAGGCGTGCAAGTGGCGGCATCGTGAGAAACTGGCGTGTGCGCGGCACCGCAGGAATTTGGCGTGCGCGCGGCATCGCGGGAATTTGGCGTGTGCGTGGCATCGTGGGAATTTGGCGAGCGCGTGGTATCGCGAGAATCTGGCGTGTGCGTGGCATCGAATATTGTTGCTGATAAGGTTCTACAGCGCTCACACTTAACCGTAAAACTAGAGTATATTATATACGGTTAGATCTTAAATTAGTTTAAATTGTTTAAGTGCTTTATGAGATGAATGCTTTATATGTCAATAGATTTAAAACCCTTGATTTACTAATTGTGATAACTTTGAAGAAAGCCTGAAAAATACTAAGGTTCTAAAATCTCATCTTATTATCTTCTGCTTAATATTCTACTAGGGTCATGGGGGTTCCCTATGCCCAATCAGCACAGGGTGCCAATTTATTACTGGACACACTCACACTTTATAGTGGCAATTAAGAGAAGCCAATTAACCTTGTATCTATGTTTTTTTACTGTGGGAAAAAAATGGGAAACCAGTTTGGACCTTTGAACCTGGAGGCCCAGCACTGAGAGGCAGACGATGCCAATGTTGTTTGACTGTTTGAACTTTTTAAATTATGTCTTTCTAAATTATTTGAAGAGTTAATTGTTATAAGAGACACTAGCTCTTGAAAAGTGTGATCACAGCCTTAATAAAATAGACTGTTTTGATGCTGAACCTTACAATTGCCCAATTTGTCTTTTTGTCAGAAGAAGATTCTGCTGAACACCTTTCTGGACATTATGATGGCTGATCCTCCTCCACAGTGCCTCGTCTGGCTACCTCTCATGCATCGCCTGGCCAATGTAGAGAATGGTATGAGCTAGGATTGTTCTTTATGTGCGTGGGACTGGGTTGTTTACAAAATTCCTGCTGGTTTTGGAATGGCTACATGAATGAGCATATGGCAATGCACATCTATCTTCTGAGCATTAAGATAAAATGTGAGCAATAAAGCTTGTATTCTGCTACAGAAATCAATAAGCAGGATCGGTAATATAAGTTCTTTTATGCTTTTACAGTCTTCCATCCTGTGGAATGCTCATACTGCCGAAGTGAGAGCATGATGGGCTTTCGCTACCGCTGCCAGCAGTGCCATGGCTACCAGCTTTGCCAGAATTGTTTCTGGCGTGGACATGCCAGTGGACCCCACAGCAACCAACACCAGATGAAAGAGCATTCATCATGGGTATGTGACAACACCAACAATACCCAAACTTTAAATTAGATCACTGATTAAAATGTGAAAGATTCTTGTGTTTAGGTATTATAATTACTAATAGCTTAGTGCTTATGATTCTAAACTGTGAACTAGCAGGCTGTAAGTTCATATGCCAGCAATACCAGTTAACCAGGTATAAAATCAAAAGACATTAACCCTACTGTATGATGTAATTAACTAGAGCGCAGTTTTTTTGTACATTTCAACAAATGGCTTAATGAATACACTTTATTATAAAATGGGTAATTCCAGTCCTCAAATCTGATTGGCTGGGTTGTTTGTCCAGCTGTGATTCATAATAATGCACACCTCTGACCACTTCACATTCGTATTATGCATGATATACAGTTAATTATTTTCCCACTGTTTTTCATAAACTGTGTTCTGTAATTTGGCAACTAGATATGATTGTATTTGATTGTTGGAGAAACCGGAAACCTGTTGCTCATGATCAATGTTCACTTTAAAAACCAGACTAGATTACGTCATGGAAGACCATCTTATTAACTTAATAGCTTATTTTGTTTCGAATAAATGCATTTATGAACCAAACCTTTTAGTGTGTTTGTAACCGTTTTATAAAAGCAATAAGGCACTCGAAGCTGTTCACAATTGTGAATAAATAACAGAAAAACTGTGTAACTGTACTCGTCGTGTCATGCATAACACCATCTTTTCCCCATATTTTTTTTACAGTAATGTGTGCCCTCTCGTGCCTCATTGTTTTTGTATATTCTATTAATATTTTGTTGCTTTTCTCTGTTTTAATTGCGGGTATTTAGTTCAGTTTGCGTGTTTATTGTATATACCACTATACTTTCTTTTTTTATAATGACTATATTTTTTTACTTTGATTTCGTCCTATGTTCTTATTTATCATCAGGTTTATTTGTACCAGTTATTTGTACGAGTCTGGCCAAACCACCCATAAAAAATTTTCTTGTTTCAGTGAAGATGCCATTAATAAGGGGACATGAGAAAGATGTATTTAAGTTCTGATGTTAAGATTTTGCCAGCACAACCAGTTTAATGCATGGAAAATATGTTTTGATCACTAATCATTTGTTTTAATTCGCTATTAAACCATTTACTGCTCTATTTTCAAATCCATTATTCAGTTTTATGGATTACACAGAACTCCACTGAATTTTCACTAAATTTCTAATAAACTTTTCAAAGTTTTGGAATATCAATTTATTTCACTTATAAGTGCATTATTAAAACCTAGTCTTATTTTATAATCATTCTCTTTCAGATTTTCATAATCTGTGTATTTCAGTTAAAGTTCAGTAATTTTATGTGTGCTATCGAGGAAAGTTTTATTAGTAATGCAACCCCTAATTTAAACCTGTTTTGCTTACTCAAAAACTATTTTTTACTGTGGACACATTATAAACTTATACTTTTAGTAAGCTTTCAAGACAGTGGTAAAATTTTATATATATCCATGTAATTTTAAATCTCAGGATTTTCATAGTCTACGACTCTTAAATGCAATGAACGATTTTATAATCCCCAACTGTATCATATCAATATTACAAAAAATAAAACACATGCTAATTAAAACTGTTTTGCTTTGTAACTCTTCAAACAATGTTGTTATAAAACTGGTAGTTCCGGTCCTTAAATCTGATTGGATGAGCCGCTTGTCTAGCCTTGAAATTATTCACAATAACCCACTCCTAAACTCTACACATTCGCATAAATGCGCAATTTAAAATATATTATTCTCCTGAATGCTTTCATAAACTGCGTTTCTGAATGTTCGTAACCATTTTATAAAATCAATAAGGCACTCGGGGTTGTGCATTATTGTAAATGAACCATGGTAAAGAAGTTTACTGCCTTTCCACCTTTCCCTTGGTTTATTCACAATAATGCATGCCCTCTTGTGCCTTATGTCTTTATCATAGACCTTACAGACTACAGATTATGGATGCTGTAAACACCCCGAAAAATTTAGTCCCAAAGATACATGCCAAAATAACACAACACATGGTCTAGTTTGGTGCTCAAAGTGTGGGTGTGTCTTGTAAACACTATCAGGTTTAATTCAAGATAATGATGTATTTTGTCAGTATGTCCAACTCTTTTTGTCTCTCTTTATCTTTTTTCAAAGAAATCTCCAGCTAAGAAGTTAAGCCACGCCATCAGTAAGTCACTGGGTTGTGTGCCCATAGGAGAACCCCCTCATCCTGTGTTCCCAGAGACAGCGGAAAGGCCGCAAGACCTGGCTCACCCCATGTAACTACCACTAATATTTTTTTTGTTTTATGGTTCCATGTTTAGCAGTCTAGTAGGTTTTTTCCAAAACAATCAGAATGAAATATATATATATATTCTTATATCTTTAAAGTAAACAAACTTCTGTAGACTGAATGTTATTTGTCTTAGATGTGCACTAGACTGTATAAGCTAAACTGCAAAACCCTAATTGACCACAAGGTGGCGACAGGAAACCCTGGATGAGGTCAAGAGGACAGGAAAAGCAACAGTGCTATGTTTTACTGGAACTCAATTGACGTTTGACTTTTGAAACCGCTTTATTTAACCAAAGTTACATTTCTATTTGCAGTAAAAGAAAACTCTGAAAACAATCACAGAAATAAGGATCTACACATGTTTAAGTAAATTCCGTGCATTTTTTTAACTATCAAAATTCAAGATTTGACCATTAGGCAGAAGATCCTACTTACAGTATCTTGTCCTATTAATGCTTAATGTCATTATCTTTATGTTACCCATGGTTGGTAGAAACAAAAGAACAGAGTAAGATTCTTATTCTGAGTCATCAGTGTGGACTCAGTGTGGACTTGTTTGAATTTTCTGAAGATAATACCAATAATAAGCGTACACAGTGCTATTATGAGTAATCAGAGTATATAAAACTAAAGTATATTAGGTACACAGCACAAATGATAAATAAATAAATAAATGGAGTACACTAAAATGTAATGAATATACATAGTAACATCACTAAGTAGACATGAGCAAATAGAATATCTACACACAAAGGATTGCTACAACTAAACAGGCTGATAATAAAACACATAACTAAGTATACTGTAAGCTCATTGGCTAACACAGCCAAAGACATGTCTAAGCATTTTATGATATGTGTTCTTGTATGTGTCTGTCTGCATCATAATGTAACACACTTGTTAGTGGCACAAATAGGTGAATGTTTGTTTTTCAGTATTTGGTGTGAACCTGTTGTGCAGCAGTAACCACAACTAATCATTTTCAGTTATTGTTGAAAGCTGGCAGGGGTTTAGTACACTATGATTTTTGAGCATCAACCTGAGCTTTGTGCCTCCCTTTCTTGTAGCCCGCAGGCCCTCTGGGACACATTTGATTATCCATTTTCTAGCAGTGAGGCAGCACCCCATCTGCTGCATCTTAAACAGGGTGTACTCTCCATAATTCCATAATGATTTTCTGTGCCCTTTTCCATGTCCTTAATATGTAAAAGTCCTGAATATTGGGCATTGGGGCACCAAATATTTTCTCCGCTGTCCTCTGCAGTCGGTTTCTGTCTTGTGTTATGGCTGCTCCAAACAAAATTGTATTGTACTGTACTTCCTTACAAGACGCAGAAAAAACATCGTCTGTTGGATCTTCTTGAGAATTGATGTTTGACACCCACTTAAGGTCGTTTAAGGTTGTAGTTCTCAGGCACCTAAAGGTCTCCACGGTTGACACAGAGCTGTTATTAATTGGGATTGGAAGTAGAGTTGGGCGTTGACTTCTAAAATCCACCATCTCCACAGGCTTCAGCGTGTTCAGCTGCAGGTTGTTCTGACTTCACCAGTCAAGCCTCTCGACTTATATACAGATCCCTGATCATGGATAAGTCAAATTAGTGTAGTGTCAATTGCAACCTTCAGGAGCTTAACAGCTGGATCCTTGGTAGTGCAGTAATTTGTATACCAGGAGAAGAGCAGTAGGAAGCAGATACATCCCTGAGGAGTGCTGATATTCACTGTTTGAGTAATGGAAATGATGTCTCCCAGTCTCACCTGTCCTTCCCTGCCAGTCTGGGGACACAAAACATTGGGTGAGTTTGGTGCAGAGGATGCCTGGGTCGATGGTATTGAATGCCAAGATAATGTCAACAAACAGGATCCTGGCATATATAATGTCATATCTGACATTTCTTCTTCCATAGTATTGACATCTTTGAATGGTCTTTTTGAAGCCAAAGGCAGTAAGGCTACCCCCCTCACTGCCGTTTTGATCTTGCTGTTAATCTTTCAGTTACCTGTCCACATATGGGACACTTATACTTATTCACAGTTCCTGAATGAGTCACTTTGCAGAAGTATATTTCTGAGTCTCTTGCAGGAGGCAAAAGAGCCAAAAAAACACCTCTCTTCTTTTTGTCTGACTGAACGGTTCCTGGTGAGATACATTACTTCACCTGTTTCCTATTCTCCGCCTTTCATTTACAAATTGGGGCTTCACTGTGCCTCTTTCTTCACAAGGAAGTAATTGCCAGAGTGCATGCTTATGTTCAGATGACATTTCTGATTTTGCAGTGTTTTTTACAGCGATGGATCCCAGAAAGCTCTAAATCTAAAAGATATCACTGCTGATCACAAGGCATAATGACTACATTATGCAAAATTTCTGTTCTAATATCCGAAATTGAGCTTCTATGTTGAAGTGTAAAAAATAAACTTCTTCAATTATTTTTCTGAACTTGTTTTCAGCCAACACTGTAATTGGTTTTTCGACTGAGTCACCAGCATTACTAATGTGCAATGTTATGGCTGATATATTTATAAAAATAAACTGTTGCTATTTAAGTTTTTCATTTGTTCAGCTAAATATAAAACTTGTGAAGCGATGCATGATAATATCTGCATGAAAGGATTAGTTACATTTAGAATCTTTTGAAACAGAATAAATGCCATTGTGACAATATCAAATTCATATCACTCTGGCCAAAGGGCACATTTGCATGATATACCACCAAAGAAAGCTATTTTTGGGAGTTTCATTCAAATAACATGAAAAAAAACAATGTTGTAGTCATACTTAAAGACGTAAAGAAACGGTAAATATATATTTAGTTGAATGACACTGCACAATGTGAACAAAAAACCCAATATTTTAGGTCTTATAGTGTCGTTCAATGAGTTGAGTTCATTTGAAAGAGTTGATAAAGGTCCAAACATTGGATGTTTTCTATTTCCGTTTTCATTTCTATTTGTTTGCCTGAACTTAAACATGCTGTGGTTATTTTCCTTTGGTATTGTTGATAATACGTTTTTTTTTTCATAATGGCCATCGACAGTTTCTCGACAGGGTAGTATTGTGTCGATGTGAATATGTCTCTGTGTGACTTTTCGGGTTACTTGCTCACAGGACAACTCAGTTCACATACACTGACATACAGAAGTTGAACAATCAAACTGAAACACCTTGTTTTAGACCACAATAATTTATAAGTATTGTGTAGGACCTACTTTTGCACTGGTGCAATGTGCAATTAACAAAGATTGGCCACCAGGCTGGTCCAGTTTAGCCATGAAACTGGCCGTGCATGTGTTTTGCCTGAGCCCCTGGTGTCAGGTATTTTTGGTGTAGCAAACCACACCTTATTCAATTAATGTTTGAATTATTAAATGTTGAGGACAGAGTTACACTTTACTTGCTTAAAGATCATGGCAAGTACAATAACACTACAAAATTAAATGAAACCATCTTACTGGCATTTGTTGCAGTGCTATTGATCATGTCACTTTAGCGTAAATGTGTGTTTAGTTAAATGTCTGATTGTGTTTGATTCAAATTTTAATCTAGTACTGGGTTTCACAATATTAGAATGACAGTTAGATGGGTCGAGAAATGTGTAGACAGAATGAGAGCGAGAGAGAATACATGAATCTGGATCGTCACTGGGTCACATGACTGCTAGGTTTCCTTGGAGACAGCAGCAATGTTGTGCATTTAGATGCTAGTTCTGTTGAGCGGAGCGCAGGACAGAAGAGGCAGCTGGCCTCTGGATGTGTCTCAAACAGGTGCTGTCAGCTCTGCAAGGTGAGTCAGTATTTATGTAGAAATCTATTTTCTTCAGTTAATACATGTTGTATCAAATTCCTGTGATACTCTTTGTAGTTTGTTGATTTGATATTTTTGCTCGCCGCATCTTTTTCTGTTTTGACATTTATTTATGCCACCAAAAAATGTCAGCTGCTCATGTTAGATTCCAGTATATTGTGCTGTTTCATTCCAGTCTCGTCGTGTATGCTTTGATTTAGCTGTTTGTCTGAGCCTGGCTGGCAATCCCTTGAGTTCACCTTAATGTAATTCATATCATTAAATGGGAATTTGTTGATTCTTTAAAGCAGAATAGCTTCTGTGTGAAATAAGTCTTTCTTGTTGTTAGGAAAACAAAGCTATTACTCAGACAGTATGAAGTCATTATGAGACAGTTTGAGGGTGTAAACCTAATTGTTTTGAGAGTGTGGATATCCCTTTATAGTGTTGCACATACACAGCATTAACGCGTAGATGAGGTCTGGTACAAGTACACCAAGAATTAAAATTGCTTTCACAGAGAAAGCTTATATTAATGTTTATGTCTTCTATTTTTTCAAATTTTGTTATTTTGCTTTGGCAATACAAATGTAATTATTTGTCATGATAATAAAGCTTCATTTAAGTTTGAGAGAAGTTTAAATAAATGACAGGTCTGCAGAGTAGTTTGATGTGCAGGCTCTCTCCTGAGCTTACTTGTATAGACTAGTGAAACAAGGAAGGAGATGTTGAACGCTGGTGTTTAAAATGAGCAATTAGAGTTGTGGAATTGTTCATCTGTGCACGTTTTTCATGACAGCCTCTATTCTGAATTCTGTTATCTCGTTAATGCATTTTTGGAAAAATAACATAACATTTAAATGTCACTGTGTTAAAGCCAGTACAGCTGTACCACAGTACCGAGAAGTATTGACAGCTCATTCTCTGAGCGCTCCCTGTTGATGTTTTCTTTAATGCGCAACATGCACTTAGGTGCTTTGCTGACAGCAGACAGGGTGGCAGTCCCAGCTCTGTCCCTGTGCTTGACCTCAACTTTATGATTTTGCAGTCAGCTGAGGCCAGGTTCCATCAACATGAATGAAACATTTATTGTGTCCTCTGGGGCGCCCACTCCTTCCCAAAGGTAAGCACTAGCATTCGCACAGGTTTTTCGTTTGCATGCCACTGAGTTTAAAGCCACTCCTGTTAGCCTGACATATTAGTCAGATATATCTTGGTTGATCTCTAAACTGTCTGTTACATCAGAAATCAGCTACATGTTTACCCTCCACAGGCAGTGTGTGTTAAAGAGCGCACTGTGGGGAAAAATTACTCTGTCTTTGAAGTCTTGATTAATTAGAAGGCTGGAATAACTCAAGGTGATGAGGGACACAGAATGATGACCTCAACTCAGAAATTGAGTTAGTCACAATGCATAGTTTAGTGGTTTCCTATCACACATTTCATAGCAGACGGTGTTATTGTCGGTCTTCTGCAGGCATAAAATGTTAATGTGAGATTAAGTGGCATTTATAGGTTCACTGACCATTTGGGAGGTGGATGTGGTTAGAAGGAGCATATTACATTGTTTTGCTCAGGATTAATTGATTTATAAATCAAAATATAATTTCTTCTGACTTTTGACAGTCTGTAAATTTTCATTCTTGCTGCAACCACATAACAATAAGTCTTACACTGCGAAGGAAAAATGATGTCATAATTTTTTAACAGTGTGTCTACTTACACTGGTATTACATGAGCATTAGACTGAATTGCAAAACGTCATGAAAAGGTCATGAACAAGGAAGAAAATTACCTAAATAACCTCCTAGGACCTGGCGTCCACATGCGTGGACAAAAACGCATGTTATGCCAAAAGTTCGGGTCTTAGGAGGATAAACTAGATATGATGCAGTGAGACTGAGAAGGGAAAGGCTGCTCATATGCATGCTGTGCTATAAATAGCTTGGTATGGACTGAGACGGGGTTAGAGAATGAGGAGGTGGGGGAATAAAGGCACGAATAAGCGATCGATCCACTTAAGATTCATCACTGTAGACTAGTATAAGGTTAAAAAGATGTCAACCTTGTTCACCTCAGATAGTTATACATACCTTGCATTTACATGCGACAATCCATTCACAAGGTGGAACAGTCAACATAGTTCATTTTCAGGACTGTTTATCTGCCATACTGACAGCTTTAGACCTGACGATGCATCCTGAATCATGCTCTATTTGGGAGAGTGTGAGGTCAGCTGCTGGCAGTCTTTTGGGCCCTGGGCAGCTGGCAGAACAACGTAGAATATTTTTTTATTAAATTGTTGTTTGCTCTGTGTAGTGGAAGCTGCAAAAAAATGCTCTATTGCAACCAGACTAAAGATTGTATTGTTATTAAGATGGACATGAAGACAGCACACGATATTACAAAACACACATATAAGCTTCTGCATAAATGGCACCTTCACATTTATGCAAATCACCCATTCTGTGCTGATCATTCACTATGCCATACCAGATGCTATTTGTTTTTCATTTTTGCTAACAGTCTTGTCCCTTTCATCCTTGGCATGTTAAATTTGACATCTATTGTTTATTAAAGCATGCTAAAAAGTGGAGTTGTTACTGATGTGTTTTGGACCATCTCAGATATGGAAATATGAAATATGAAAACGGCCTTCTTTAGGTCTAATTTATTGATGCAGTGGCATCTCACAAAGTACTCCTGGGCACATGCTATGATCACATTAGTAATCTTGAAAGCTTGATTTGTAAGGTGGACTGTGATCTGGCAACTCGTGATGTTTGCTACACATCCGGGGATGTGTAGTTTGATGTTTCAAAGGTTTCAAAGTAGACTGGTAATGCAAGTCATTGGGGTCAGAGGATAGGGAGGAACGGGAATGTATAGCCTTCGAGTTGGGCAGCCTCCAACATCAGCAAGCTCTGTGCAGGAGACCTTGAACTTGTTCGACCACAGACTCTTGGTGGGAGTAGAAAAGCAGCTCTTTAAAACGTCCTTATTCAATAGTGGCTGAGGCAAATAAAAACACCTGTTGGGTCTTCTTTGAACCCTGGTGGTGGCAGAGGCAGAAAATCCCCTCTTCCCAAGTCTTTGTTAAAGCTGCTGTAAAAGTAGCATGAGTATTTGTTCATTCTAAAAAGATAATTTGAAAATTATCTAAATTATTGTAACATATGACTAAAATAGCTATCCTTCATATTCTTAACTTTATAAGTGTTTGGAGTTCTCTCAGTGTCCACATGGATTAATCGCCCCATATAGCATATGTGTGTCTGTCTTTGTGAGTGAGTGTGTACCCTGTCATGATGGGTGCATCCAAAACGCTTTCCTCTCGATGCGCACAGGGAACACTCAACGTGACCCTAGTCCCTAGTATAGTATAAAGCGAAAGATGAGATGAAAAACAGTAATGAAAATGGAAGGTTTTTTTACATCACCAACTTCATAAAAATGTTGTATAGAAAGTGTTTTTCTAAGTCCCACAGTACCCCAAGGTTTCAAAGCAGAATTATTAACAAAGGTAGATGTGCACATATGGCATATGTTGTAATGAACCACACTCGAGGCAGTGGAATGCTACATGCTTTATTTGATTATTATAAATGGTCATGGGAATTGACTATGTAGCTTGGCTTTCATGTAAGAGATCATGTTTAAACACATTTTCTATTTTCTAATTTTCTATTTAAAAAGGGTGTTTGAGATCTATTGAAGAGACAATAATATGTATTCATTTGGTTTTTGAAATTGTTCAAAAGAGTTTGAAGTTTTTTTTTTTGGTTAAATAATGTCATCTACATGTGCGATTTTAAGTTTACATATATGAAATGTTTTACAAAAGTGCATTCTTAGAGCAGCTTTATAATTTCCAAAGTAATATTGTCAAGAAAAAAGCCAATAGGTATAGGTTGTTTTTTGTTCTTATAGAAAGAAACCTGCAGGACCAAAGTTTAAAAGAGTATCCTCGTGAAAGAAAAGCAACCTTCTAATACTTAGTGATAAACAAGAGTTCTTTGAGGTCATCAGAGAAGATGAAGACCTTATCTCATCTTAAAAAAAAAAACAGATAGACTTATGGCAGGGTGCAAATTTCTTGCTCACACAGACACACACGTACTATATGGAGGTAATTTAGAGCAGCAAATTCAACTTGAATCTTGGAGCGAACATTATTTGGAGCGTATGTGGTTAATTTGGACATTCTGTTAGAGGTGCATTATAATGATCTAACCTTATTGAGTGAATTCATTTATTTGCATTGTGGAAGTAAATTATATTTTTTTAATAGCTTTGAGATGTTATAAAGGTGGATGTATGCAATGCTAGCATTACTGATGTGCTTGAAAAAAATTAAGATATGTATCAATCCTGAGACTTAAATTATTAACAGATGAACTGATCAAAGATTCTATCAATTTAACACAAATTTGGAGGCATTTTTTTGTTCTTGGATCCAACTTTTTCAGACTTTGTCAGGAAGAGACTACTGAGTTAGATTAGCCAAAATATAATGCATATTTTGTGTCATATGCATATTAATAAAAACGAATTTCATGTTTGCAAATATTTAATAGTAATGGGAGTGTGTATAAGGTGAACAGGCGCGATCCTAGTTCTGACCCTTATGGAAAATATTGCAAAATCGGGCCTGAATGAGAGTAGAATTCATTTATTTGCACTCAAGCTGTCAAAACAAATACATTGAATTTAGGCTTGATTTGCACTGTGGATTGCTTACAGAGCTCTTTAAGCATCGATGCAGGTATTGGATCTAGTTAACATGATTAGTTCTTATTCATGTGCAGGGTTAAAAACATCTTACTCTTGCAATGTATATGTATAAAAGATGGCACGGTAAGGCCAGTTTATTTATAGAGCACTTTTCTTACAGAAGCAATTCGGTGATTTACAGAGTAGTAAAAATAGTAAATACCATCAAAATAGTTCATTAGCAGAATGAAAAATATGAATACATTAATGATCATAAGCGGAAGCGGTCGGCCTGACGCTCCCTGCGACTTTCAGGTTCTGCACTTTGAGCCGCTAGCCCGATAGATGCAGTGGCAATTCTTCTCCAACCAAGTGGAGAAAGCTTGCCATGGAGGGCCAATTGTCATCAGATCCGCTCAGTGGTGCCCCCACTCTTTGTGGTCTTTCAGTGTCATATCATATAGGTTTACAAGCCTGTGGTGATTATCTGGCTGCCACACCAGAGGACGTCATTTCACAGCCTCACAAGCCTGCCATGCATTACCTGGCTCCCATGCCAGACAGCGCCAGCACACCACTGCTGAGCAAAGCAAACAGCACGAATGCTCTGCGCCTAAACACGCAAGCCTGGAGAGTCTTATACGCCCCAGAGTGGATCACAAACATGGTTTTGCGAGGCTATCACTTTGAATTCACAGTGAGAAGTAAGACCACCTCTTTTTAGTGGAATAATCAGTTCTCACACAGATGGGACTGCTCTTCACGAAAGAAATCGAATCCCTTTTATATAAAGGTGCGATTCAAATTGCTCCCCAAGACCGAAGTCTCGTGCGTCACTATTCACAGTACTTCGTAGTCCAAAAAAAGGTGCTCCCCTTTGTTCGATTTTGGACTTCTGAACAAACGCTTAAGGAAGTACAACTTCTTCCATATCAGCATCTACACCCCACACAAAATAGTTTCTATGTTTCGCACACGACGGCGTGTGTTACAAGTACAAGGTTCTATCTTTTAGGCTCTCCCTTCACTCATGAGTGTTCTGCTTATGTGTGGAGATGGCACTGGGCCCCCTGAGACTAGTGGGGCTGAGAATTCTGACTTTTATAGATGATTGGCTTGTAATAGCCAACTCCAGACAGAAATTGCTGAGGGGCACGCATACCCCGCTTTCCCAATTAGCATCACTTGGCTTCAGAGTTAATCCAGCCAAAAGCTAGAATCTGGTCCCATCTCGAAAAGTTACGTTTCTCAGGTTAGAGCTGGACTCAGCGCTCATGTGCGCCAGACTATCGGCATAACGCAGGAAAGTCTCTCAAGAACTGCCTCAACCCTTTCAGGGAGGGGGCATGGGTTTGTTTTCGCACATGTCTGAGGCTGCAGGGGCTAATGGCTTCTGCCATCCCGGTTCTCTCCCTGGGTTTGCTCCGAATGAGAGTATTCATGAGAGTGGTGTTATCACTATGCTTGCGGATACTGCACGAATTCCATCGCCCGGTTGCAGTAACGTGTATGTGCATAAGGGCACTGAGTCACTGAAGACAGAGAAAATGTTATTCCCTTTGCTGCGCCCTCGTGTGCATCCATACAAGGTTGTGACGTCAGATATTTCCGTTGCTACTATTTAGAGCAGTGGTTCTCAACCTTTCTAATGCCGTGACCCCACAATACAGTTCCTCATGTTGCGGTGATCCCAAACCAAAAAATAATTTTGGTAGCTACTTCATAACTGTAATTTTGCTACAGTTATGTAAATACCTGGTATGCATTATGTATTCTCATTGCTACAAATCA
>JAOUQT010000002.1:6792941-6803139 GCA_025769995.1 Xyliphius kryptos | reverse complement strand
TTTCCTGACTTGCTCCTCCAAAACACCCCAAAGTGGCTCTTGATACATCACAAAGGCTTGCTGTCTTGCTCACTTTTATGAGCCTCGTCAGTGACAGAACCAAGAAGTTTTTAGAAACGGTAGAAGATACTGAGCTATCAGGGCGCTTATGTAAAATCGTAGACAGCTCAGGATATAAAGAGGAAAGAATGGAACAAATGCAGAATAATGATGACAAACTAAAGGAGCATGAGAAAGAGCAGCTCAAAAACAAAACAGACAAATATTAAAGAATTAAGATGATTAATGAATAAAAATAAGAGAGACTGGGTTCAAAGATGCAATCTTAATCCGTTGAGCAACGGGGACTATGTATCAGATGGTTGAAAGCAGGGAAGACAGAGACAGCTGGCTGCAGGTCAGAGTGCAACACCTAGGCCCCCTGGACGTCAATGGCGGCATTTGATGCCTTACAATCTCCATTTTAGTAATTTTGATGAATCTTGTTTTTATTATGGATTCAACTGCAGTTGTTGTTTTTATGAAGCAATAAATATAAACAACTATGCTAATCATTTTTTTTAAATATCATCAGTCAGTTTATGGAAATGAACTCTTCAAATGTAGCAGTGACGCTTCCATAAATCTGTTAACATTCAATTACGGCTAAATCAAACTGAATTTGTACCAAACTATTTCTGAATAAGAGGATCTGAATTATAGGTTCTTTTTTAGTTTGTGAGCAATTACTGAATGATAATATTCATCACAGTACTAGGAGCAGTAAGGCATATTTTTAGGCTAAACATCATGGGAGATGATGGTCCACATTGTGGTTTCTCTATTGTATTTGAGAACATCCTGATCATGCCTTCTACAGAAGTACGTAGCCTTAGTATAGTTAAGGACCAATTTCTTTCATGGCTGATGCTGCTAGCCAGACAGAATTTGAGAGAAAGACAGAGACTTAAAAACGTGTTCAGTTGCTTGTCATCTCAGAACTAGACTACTAAACCTCCCTACTGGTTTATCTTTATAAATGCTCCATCAGGAGCCTGTAACTGATCCAGAATGCAGCAGCTCGACTTGTTTTCAAATTTCAGTCATGTTCAGCCATGTCACGTCCTTGCTTCATACATCTCTGTAGTGGCCCAAATTACAAGGGCTACATCAAACCGCCTACAATGTAGAAAATTCCCCTACTCTGTTTGCCCAGAGCTATTTTGTCTCGATGACCCACCGTCAAGCAGGACATATTGGAAGACAAACATCCAGACTTGTATCATTTTCTGTCAGTATCCTAGCATAAAATACAATGAAATTATTCTTCCTCTTCCTTCAGCCCTTCTTATTCCCTTCTTCCCTGGGGTTTAACAGCCTCCATTATTGATTCGGTGCTGCCAACTTCTAGACTTAGAAGTCACATCATTGTGTGTCAATGAAATGTCAAATATGGAAAAGTTCAAGGAGGGTGATTACTTTTGCAGGGCAATGTATCAACGAAATCTGACTGTTCTTTCTTTCATGTCAGGCCCCTGGATCTAGGAGGAGCATTGGAATTAGAAAAAAATCACCATGCTGTGCAGGTAATGAGAAAATCACCAGCGAGTCATAGAAATCTCTGCCTCACCACAAGAGCCAAAAGAGTTTAAGAGAAAGTGAGAGAGAAGGAAGAAGAGTGAAAGGGAGAGTTGTTCTTGAGCAAAGTGCTCTGCACTTCAAATATAAAGGATAAGATAAATAAGCTCCCACATATCAAGCCGAGGCCATCTGTACCAAGTTGGTGAAGAGAGGAAGAAAATGAAACAAATTGTCCCTGCAGGGCCTTGGGAGAGAGTTTCTTTAGCCAGAAAGATTTGAACAACATGGCAGAGATTGAAATATGGACCACTGACTCAAAGATGCTCTCCTTTCAAAGATCTATTAAAAGACACCCTTCTGACCTTTTAAAGGAAAATAAGCATAGAGAGTAGAGTAGATGGTTCCTTGTTTAGTAAAAAGAAAAGACAAAGAAGAAAACATTTATGTAAACGCAAGCACTTCTTGTAAAAAGATATATGTGCATAAATAGACTTTACGCAACACTTCTGTTTTTCTCGTAAAAAAAAGAAATAAGGTTCGTTTTACTCAGAAAGACAAGACAGGAAGGCAACCTTGGCTTTTCACTAAACTCCCAGTGCAAGGTGGAATATAGTCACTGAGAAAACAGTGAGTAAACAAAGTAATTGAGAGACTTCAAGGATAGAGAGTTGGAGACCAGAGCTTTGGCACGTGTTTCAGAAACAGCTGCACCTGTGGGCTGTTTCCTTACCACAGTATAATGGGTGTACCAAAGCGTAGGAACCATTAACAAGCATCTAGGTGAAAGTCACATAACAGATGGCCATGTTTGGTTGATCCAAGAGGAGTGTCGAACTGGTACAGATTTGGCTTACCATTGCTGTCAGACACAAAAGTCATACACTGCAAAAAAAACTTTTTTTTGACTAAAATTGACCATTGTTAAGAGAAATGGATGTATTATTATATTTTTCATTGCAAATATAGGTCAAGTTTTGCATTTTTATTTCTTTGGTTCATTAGAATGCTTGCCACAAATAAAGCAATCCTACTTTGTATTTCTATTTTAAAATACTGCTCATTTACAAGCCAGCCAAAGAAAGTATTTTCTACCATCTTCTGCATACATGTGTGCAAGGATGACCAGTATTAACTAGTTGCTAATATCTCTTATACAGTATCTAAAGAGCATTGGACATGTTTCTCTTTCTGACCGGCGATGGCTGGCTTTGATGCCTGAGACGTAATGTCATAATGCATAAATGGGTCAGCTTTCTTTAGTGACCCCTGTCTAGTGTTGCTTTTAGCAGTCTGGCCCATGATAATCCAGTCCACATTATGATGCTGTCCACCCAGGTTATTCTCAGTCTTCCACGTATCTGTCTCCCTCTACAAGTCCTGTTATTATACTTCCTTCAATGCTGTTTTGAAGGAACCTCATCACATGACCATAGTAAAGCAGTAGGATTCCTAAGACTGTCTAATTAAATATTCAGTTGCAAATATTATACAGTATGTACTTCCTGCTTGCTTAGGAATGTCACAGTGAAGTTTTTTGTTTCTGATTTAATGGTCACTTTAGGTTTAGGTTATTTTGTCCTTTTATTAGAAATCATACTACATCAAACAAACTCAGTAATTACATAGAAATTGGCAGCATGTTAAAATATTTAACCCTTTACGGCATCAAGTAGCTGTTTTGACACAGGCTTCATGATATTTCTAAGTATTAAGTGCCCATGAACTGAAAATAGAATCCCTCTGCTCAATCCATCAGGACAAAACACCAGAAGGAAAACAGCACAGAAATAAATAGGCACTCGTAATGATTCTCTGTGGCTCTGATTTTCTGTTTTCTGGTTTTCAGTCCTGTTTTGTATCATTTCCTGGTCCTGACCCCGGTCTGCTTGTTTTTCAGAGTGTGAGCACAGACTGGCTCTCACTCGAGTTCCCTGCTATGAACCTCAACTATGATTCCTGGGAGAAAAACTAAATAAGGAGACTGCAATTATGGCTAAGTGCCTCCTGGTTCAGAGTGCTAAGTGACTCTATGTCGAAAAAACTCCCCAGTATATGGAAGAGGGGTGATTGTTTTTACCTCATTGATAAAGTCACCGATGTCTCCGGGGTGTGGAGCAGCCGATCTGACAGGGTACTGAGGCTCCGGGTGAAGAGGCCTCTCGTCCAGTCTGCGGATTCCGACGGGCTTCACACATTCCGGATCCATAGTGTCCGGCTGCTGCAGCTGACTCAGGTCATAATCCTACACACAAAAACACATATAGTTAGCTTCTTTATGCTAATGGTACTTCAGGTCAAAGATCCAGCTCTTCCTAACTCACTATTATCTCATTAACATCGTTATTGTAGACATGGGCATTGTGGGATATTGGAGAACTAGAGTAAAATGCGTGATCATGATATTAGATACAGGGGCAGCAAGACGTGCACCAACAATTTGTCCTCTTTAAACTCTGGTATGTCACCCATAATGTTGTGTGCATTGCAATATTTTGAGCAAAACTGTGCTCTTACCCTGCTAATTGAACCTTCACACTCTGCTCTTACTGCTGCAATGTGCAATTAATAAAGATTGGCCATGAGGCTTGTCCAATTTAGCCATGAAACCTCCCACACTAAAATGACAGGTGTTCCAGTTTCATTGTATAACCCCTGTATCTGACTTTGGTATCGAAATAGTATCGAAATTTTATTATTTTAATAAGAATCATGTCGAATTTGTTTTTTTTTTAGTATCGTGACTACACTAGAACAGAAACACTAAAAGTCGACATGGATCTTATCCTCCTAGTCAGTGTTCTGTGTAAAGAGCATGTGTGAGCACAGGAGTAAATGTTCAAAAAAATCACTGTGGGGGGTGTTGATGATGTATATTTCTATTCAGTGTAACTTTATTTATATAGGATTTCTTTTCAGTGCAACACGCAATGCCTGAAGGCAGCTTTACAGTAAGTTAACACAGGATATAATTATAAAGTTTATATAAGTCACTTTTTGTAATTTTTCATTCCTAATAAGCCCGCATGTACAAGTGGATTACTCTCGATCATTATTTATCAAGTTTACCTCGATAATTAGCAATCCCCGAGGGTTAAAATGAATATAATAATGTTTTTCAGGTCATCTGTAGAAATGAACTCAGTTTCAGCATCATTGGAATTACAGGTGTATATGATTAATAACAATAATGTGCGTGGACGAGTCATGTCTGAGTTATGTTTATTCTTGTCCTCTCTTTTGCTGATGTTGCAAATACGTGCAAGTACATGTAAATATTAATGCTGACACAAAAACTGCCATTGGACACCACCCTCATGGCAAACAAAACAAAACACCTATTTTGCCGCCTGATCTGTCTTTCGACTGTGCCATTAACTTACACCCACGCACCACACCCCTAGAGAATGCCCGTTTCAAAAATATTGTAATTTTCACACTATTTCGATACCAAAGTCAGATACATGTTACATATAGTAGCGTTCGCTAGCAAGGACATAGAGACACTGCGTGCACCTAGTCATTGAGAATAAATGCATTTAATCTCCGCAGATAACACCGCTATGCTAAACCCCCTAAAACCTCGTTAACCCCATTCTTTAAAATAGCACAAACCAGGATGGTAACTATACACAAATTATGTAATAAATAAAAAAAACTAACATTAACTAATAAAAATAAACATAATTAACAACATTAAATAATCATTCACTAATAAATACATAGAAACACTTAAAACAAAGCATAAAACGCTAAACATTAAACCCTGGCCACGCCCCCACCCTACTGCTAGTCGAGTACGACCTTATATGTCACTCCTTGGGTTAATAGACGGGGACCTTCCACGGAGTAATGTACTCAGACTAGATGCCATTATTAGACGACGAGGAGTACATATTCCAGAGGGTCACCTGTCCCCCTGCTCCGTATCTTTATGGCGCATTAATTCTGTTACAAGACGGCGCAGTCTTCTCGCACAAAAAACTTTAAACGCAAACGGAAGTGCAGAGGAAGTTTATTTTGACATAAAACACAAACAAAAACAATTCGTGAGGGAATAAGGAAAAGATCGTTGCAGGTGAGGGTATGGGATGAGGTGGCTGCTGGTTCCGATGTTGAGTCATCTTTTTAAATCCTTGGAAGTCAGCAGCTGTGTACAGACAAATTAAACAAACACTATAATAGACTGAAGATAAGGACGTTTAACTCACGCACCTGAACAGATATTTAATAATGAACATGAACAGAATTCCACTCCCAACCCTGCTATAAAGATAAGCCAATTAGAATTGGGAATGAAATTCAGGTGTGCAATAGTGCAACCAAGGGGTTAAATAGCGTTAGTGCCGTGACATAATGACATAATGAGCAAAATTTGTGTGTTCTTAATGCCATGCTTAATGCCGCGATTTACCAATTGTTTTTTTTATTTGTTTGACCTGAGTAATGGTGCATTTTTCTGCATTATGAGGCAGAGGGTTAAGGGAAGTTAAATACGCGGATCCCACTCGCTCTTTTTGACAAACAGCCAACATTCCTGCCATACCTCTGCCTCTTTGTAAGGATGTGTGAAAACAACTACATGAACAAATAAACTTGTGACGGATATACAGTGTGAGCTGTTGTAGAAATAGAAATTCCCCACTCACACACAAACAATAACACTAACAATAAAACAATAATAGAGTGGTTTATTTATTTATTTATTTATTAATAATAGAGTTATTTATTTGCAAACAAGAATTATTAAGATCAAAAATTGCTTTTAGGTGTAACGTGCTATAGTTATCACACTGATATGTAGTGTCCTGGTTGTTCTACATCTAAATCCAAGACGACTGCCTGTTTCTTAGCTTTTCATCTTCCCAGAGTGCGCGATGCAACCAGTCCACACGTGGATATAGATGTTCCTTAGCTCAAGACATAAAATGGCTGAGTTCTGTGTCTGCCTTCTTTAAATTTCCTCTTCACGAAAACGGCTTTGACACACAGATTCAGTGATGCAAAGCAGCAGGTGTGAGTGCGAAGAGCAACTCCACTGTCAGACTGGCAAAGGCGTACTCATGAGACCCTAAATCTGTCCTTCTTTATTTCAACAGTTTCTCATATCTATCCTTTAAATCCTCCTAAAGCAGGTGCTCGGATCAGTGGGTTGCTATATCTTGGTGTGAGCAGATTAATACAAGATTTGCTGTCATAAAGCGTTGGGGCTTTGTACAGGCATTTTGGGTGACTTGACACTGTTTTCATATCTTGGATACCATGGGACTTGTATAATAAGAACCATTATTGTATGGAATAATGTGGTTGTTCTGCTGTGGATTCTCAAACATTTTCTGAAATTCATATTTAAATGAACATTTCAAGGACTGCTGCAAAGTATGCATTATGCTAAAGAAGACAGTGCATTGTTAGGTATTTGCAGTGGATTTTTGAGACTCGTCTGAATACAGAATGATCAACTGAGCACAGTGTTAGCCTTCAGCCATAACCACTCTTTACCCTCCCCCAACGCAAAGCATCTGGGCTGCTGGATTTTTTAAGAAAAAAAAAAAAAAAAAAGATCACTGCTGAAAGAGTTTATGCATAGCTGCAAAACCCTGACCAACCCCCACCCCCCATTTTACCCTCAGGTTTCTTTCATACTGTATTTATTCTCCTATATGTAGGCCAAGATCTGTTCTAACATTGCTTTGTTTTGTGACTTTTAATAGTGAATGGAAAGGCAAAAAAAAAACATGTGACATATTTGCTTACATTAGGCTTGTTTTAAATTTTTCTTCTAAGTGATAACAGACGTGCATAACTGATCATTTTTGTGCTCTATTGTTCCGCTGATTGCAGCCTTGAGAAACTGAACGTGAGTATCCTTGAATGTACTTGTAATACTTAACTGAAATTTGTGTTTATTTAAGCCATGATTTAAAGCAGACGTTTATATAGTACATCAAACCTCAGTGCTTTTTTTTTTTTGCCTTTTGTCAACCCTCATGTGTGCCTCCCATGGGTAAACAGCCACAGGATGAAAGTAATGTCTGGTTACTATAAATGTTACGAGAAGAAGCTGCAGGAAATCTGAATGGTAATGATGAAAGGTAACAAGGTTTTGATGCATTATGCCTTATATATAAAATGTTTGATGAAGATCTGACTGGAAGAAGCTGCATTTCTGTTAAATGTTGTCAGTTTAAAATTCCATTGCACAATTTTACATCCTCTAGCGTGGTGCAACAGAAAAGCATACACCATGTTTGACTGTTCAGAAACCTATGAGGACTCAGCCGTCTATGGCCAGGAGTCCAGAAAGCAACTTCTATTAAAATGCTGGATCCTTTTTTTTGCCTCAAGAACTGCCTTAAGTTTTCAGGGCATACTTTCATCAGAGATGGTATTCTGCATTCCTTGGTTGTACTAAGTCATTATTCGAATTTCTGTTGTCTTTCTATCATCCCTGTCCATTATTTTCTGACCTCTCATATGAACAGGGCATTTTCGTCCACACAACTGCGGCTCACTGGATATTTTCTCTTTTTCTGACCATTCTCTGTAAACCCTAGAGATGGCTGTACGGGAGAATTCCAGTAGTTTAGCAGTTTCTGAAATATTCAGACCAGCCTGTCTGACACTAACAACCATGCCACATTTAAAGTCACTTAAATCACATTTCTTCCCCATTCTGATGCTCAGTTTGCACTTCAGCAAGTTGTCTTGACCACCTCTGAATGCCTGAATGATTTCACTTGCGGTCATGTGATTAGCTGATTATATATTTGTATTAACATGCAATTAAACAGGTGTACCTATTAAACTGGCCGGCCTGTGTATATTTTATGTATTTAAAAATTAATCACAGAATGAAATGTGCATATATTGTGATAGTAGAAATTAAACCCAGATAACCCCATGTCAGTTTTTTCAACATTTAATATAAAATACCAATAAAATAAGTTTTGCACGTCCTTGTTGCAAAAATGTGCAGAACACTAACTAAATGCATTGTCATAGATTTTCCTTAGTAGGTGCTCTACCTAACTTCTGGGTAAGAGTCTCCCAGAGATGTCCCAGCACATTTTAAATAGGCTTTTTTCTATTATTTCTTGATAAAATGCTAAAGATGTGTTACATTGTGAGGGTTCTCTAGTGATCAGTTGCTAAGCCATTTCACAGATATTCCCGATGCATGAAGATTGTGTCGTAAAATGCTTCTTTGCTAAGGAGCCATGTAGCGCTAGTTTCCATCTCCATGCTTTACAATGATGAAAAGAAATAGCTTTTAAAATTATGCCTAAAAAGTTTATCAGACCATAACCCCTTGGTTGGACCCATTCGTGAGTGCTGATGTACATAAATGGGGGTATAAGACGCCCAAGCATACAACAAATTAGAACTAAAAATAAACATTAAAAAGCCTATACCTGCGGCTGGGTTCGTACCCGTCCCAGCCCTTGGCTGGGCGCAAACCTGGATCAGCCACAGTGGGAGCGCTAACAGTAATGCTAACTTTCATGTCAAGATAGTTCCTTATAAGGTGAAAGTTAAAGTGAAAGGAAAATAATAATAAATATAAGAGTTAACAAAGGATTTTTTAAAACAACGCAACTCAAATAAAATAAATAAGGCACATGTTTATAAAATCATGTCTTAAACGAAAGTTAAAATATTAATGAAATAAAAATGCGGGGGCAAAAATCAGTGAAAATAAAAGATCTTAAAAAAAGCAAACTCCGGGGCAGCATACATGCACCCCAGAAGTGAGTGCCGCTTTAATTCTATTGATAGGTGCATGGCATGGAAACTTCTGGAATGCTACTTACGGTAAACTCGAAAGCACAACGACAGCCGGCACGAGAAGGCGAGGAAATAAAAACAAGAGATGGGAAATAAAAGAATCGACATACCAAATCTAACTATTTTTGTGCCTTAAATTACCTCTGGGCAGAGCCCGTACCACGTCCCCGCTATTTGACTCGGTGTATCGTTTTCTATAGCAGTTTAATAACGGTGCAATGCTGATTCTCACTTCTGGACTGTAGATAGTGTAAGGCGCCCGATTGGCACTGTGGATTAGCAAAATTTGGCTGTGAATGTGTGTTTATTTAAAATAACAAGCATATATAACCATGAAGTGTGATCCTGAGGCACAAAAAACATACTGTAAATATTGTAGACAAAACAAAACAGAAGACACAATATGGACGACATATCAAAATGTATATACTTGTGCTCATTAAACCATTACATGAATCATGTGCAGTCAAATATTTGATGTGATGCAGTGAAATGTAGTAAATGATTGGTAGTGTATTCTTGTGCTGTATTCTGTGTATTTGCTATTAGTGGTACATGGTAAACATACAGGGCTTAGACAATGAATCTAAAACACCTGGTTTTAGACCACAATAATTTATTAGTATGGTGTAGGGCCTTTTTTGCGGCCAATACGGCGTCAATTCATCTTGGGAATGACACATACAAGTCTTGCACAATGAGGGATTTTAAGCCATTGTTCTTGTAGGATAGTGGCAGGTCACTCTGTGATGCTGGTGGAGAAAAACATTTCCTGACTTGCTTCTCCAAAACACCCCAAAGTGGCTCTTGATACATCACAATGCCTTGCTGTCTTAGTCACATATGCGCCAGC
>JAOUQT010000002.1:6768039-6786144 GCA_025769995.1 Xyliphius kryptos | reverse complement strand
AACATCTTTAGTGAGGTAAAGTTTAGGTTCTGTGCAGCCCATTTTGTACATCACATTTTATTAAAACCCCACCCTACATCTGTACCTTTGTTATACAGCTGAAAAGAACACAGAAGCATATTATTGAAACATCAACATTTATTTTCACTGAACTAATAATCCATTTTATTACTCTGGATCAGTGACTGTCAAGATTATCTTTGTCTGTAATATGTATTTTGTTCTTATGGTATTCTTTATCACCACACTAGATGCGAACTTTTGATACTTTACTGTTTTTTGCTACTGGCAGTATGTCTGTTCTTGGAACTGCAGTGTTGAAATAAAATAATTTTTATTTCTGTTGCAGGTAGAGAGTTGTGAATCTCTGACAGAGCTTGTCGGTCTGTCCAAGAATCACAAAGGGTCAGGAATCCAGTCCTGTTCACAGCTTCAGGTTCAGAATGGCAATGTGGCAGAGCAGCATGGCAACAGACTCTTCGAAAGTTGTCGCATCAAACAAGACCCCTGTGTTTTGGAAAATGGCCTCCCTCGCCAAGCATCCTGTCGTATGAGCCCTTCTCTGGATAACGGGTTTGTTGTTGCACAAGATGAATGTTGCGCTGAGAAGGACAAAGGGGAGACTCTGTTAGCCCCCCCTTACAAAAAAAGAGGAAGACGAAAACTGGAGCGACCAACCAAATGTAAGTACATGTTACTAACTGTATTACAATGCTGAGTGTTTTCTGAGTCAGTTATTGTATGTGGCGGAGGGCCACCATGTGTCACCACTCTGAATTTCAGCCCTATGAAATGATAGGTCTGCTGAAGAAGCACTTGCCCATGTACAGATCATTAATATTTAAAAATGAGTGTATAAAATCCTTGAACATCACAAAATATTTTTTTTCCCAGAAGCTGTTTTTTAATGCAACAATATTTTAGCTGATTACGGTAAAATAAATAGGGCAGTACCAGTTATGACAGATAAGTGGCACCACACATTCATTAATCTAAATTTTAAGTTACCTTATTTATTTATAATATGCCTTTTTAGTATGCTCGTTTTTAAAACCTCTTTAATTTGTTTTACTTTCTGGTTGCCAGGTCTTAGGGCTGCCAGACATTAATAAGTTAAGACATTAAGAAAAAAAAAAATACTTCTACATTTATCATGTTGTTTATAATGATTAGCACTGGGATATATGCCATTACGCATGCCTGAATGTTGCTGTTGTGGCATGCTTAATACATCAACTTTAGCTCTGGTTTGGACTGCAGTGGAAGGTGCAGGGCATCACACAGAGGTTTGCAGGTGCCCGAATGTGCTGGATGTCTGATTATTAAGAGAAAAGCATGCAGTGAGTCATGCATCACTGTCCAAAAGGTAGAAGTGTGCGGTAAGAAGCTGTAGCTTGTTACTCACACGACAATCAGGTTTCTTTGGATTCTTCCACAAGAATTGCTAATGGAAAAGTTCAGGTAGATGCCCTTTTATATGTTTTTATAAGTTCTATATTATTAGGCTAATTTATATTTTTGTAGTAGTGGTTTATGCTCTCTGAGGTGCATGATGGTAGGAGTGACAAACATCCTGAATGTTGGATGTCAACATGTCCTCCAAGATTTTGCTAGTGCAGTAGTAGAAATGGCACATGGCCAGAAGTGCTTAAGTATTTTATTATGATTATTTGAATAAAAATATTATGTTTTTTTTGGCGATCCATGCTGCCCTAGACAAATCTTAATTTTTCCCCATGACACTAACATTTACTGTGTTTTAATGTTGCTTGCTGAAAAATACTAAAACATCAGATGTGATCAAGCAAATTTGATTTCATTTCATCTCAATATTTTTCTTTTAATATTAGAACCGTAGGGGTTTCTAATGCACATCCAGGGATACATTTTTCGTGCACTGGGCAGGTACACCCCGGACCGAGCGCAATACATTTCTGGGTACGCGCTTACTCACACAGACACTCACATACTATGTCGGGGCAACTCCACCCAGTTTAGGATTTGAACCTGGATCCCAAGAGCTGAAAACGTGCAAAGCACTAAGCCACCACATTAAAATTAAATGAAAAAATTTATTTATTTATTTAATTTCTTTTTTTTAAACCAAATCGATATTTTCAATTATGCTATCAGTTATGATGCACTGACATTTTAAAAAGACACATTTTACCCTCTAAATCAGTGAGTCATATTATTAATCAGAGTCCCAGGACAATCCATTTTTCAATTTGAGCAGTTTCTTATTCAAGCAAATGAATGTCTTAAAAGTGAAAAAAATAAAAATAAAACAAATAAACATATATTCATGTTAAAATTCTTATTCTTTTTGTAAACTTTCCCAAATGTTTACAGTTGTTGAAATAGATTCACAACTTCAAATGACTTTTATGATGGTAAAGAAAGTGTTAATAAGTGGATGTTAATGTTAATGGCCAATATTGAATGTTTTTGTTGTTTCTTGCTAAAGATTTAAAATTCTAAATGGAAATTTGGCAACTATATATAAGGAAGTGTTGTCTAGTTAAAAACAGTTAATTGAAGCATCTCAAACCAGTTAATTTTGGCAATTTTTATTGACTGGGAACACAAATTCACTGCTGTACACCAAAACTTTCTAATGAATCATGGAAATCACATTTTACTATCAACTTGATGCAACTTGTTTGACCAGAAACCACAATGAAACGTGGGACCTATTAGTTAAAAGTGTCTGTTAAAAGTATTATTATAAGTAATATTTGCATATATATATATTTGCAAATATTGGTATTGTCATCTAGGAATTTTCCCATGCCATCAGGGGAGAGATAATCCATTAATGGAATAACCTGGGAAATTCAGTAAATTTAGCTGATGTCATTCTTCAGAAACAGAATGTTACTGAACCCAGACCTGACAACCGGCAGTAACCCCAGATTATATCATTGCTCCCGCAGACTTATATGGCAGGTACTAGGCATGATGAGTGCATTACCAATCAGGATTAGTCAGTTGGTTTTTTTCGATCACATTTCCTCCTTAATGATGATGCTTTCTCACTGTCCTTTTACTTTTTAGTAATGCATTGGACAGTTCTTAACCCAATTTTTGTAGTTTTAGCATCTCCTTAGAAGTTTTCTTTGCTTGCTCCCATGCCAATAACATGAACATCTTTTTCACAATAACAATGATGTGTTTTTTGACACTTTGTGTAACGAGTGTGAATCGACTCACTGCATCAGTTAGAGTTAAATAACTTGTTGCCAGCTGAAACATAATTATCCATGCAGTATTATTCAATAGGAGGCTCTTATTTGCTTACTTAAATCCACGTGGTGACCACGTCAGTTTTTGGCCAGGCAGTGCGTAGTCATCAGGACTTTTACAAAGTAATGTCAGTCTCTCCCTCCCCACATATTGGGGCTGTCTTTGACCTTGATGAGGCAGTAGATAGAGTCCAGTAAGACAGCTGTCTCCTGGCAACCTTTCCTGGGTTGCTTCAGTGTGTGTAGAGACCACAGCACTGTGTAATGGTTCCTTTCTCAAAGGGGACTGTGCCAGGTGGGTGGCGCCATGCCCAGGCCACTTACACACTGATCTGACATCAGGCTCCCGAACACAATTTGAACTCATTCACTTACTGCATGCACACACACCGTAAATATGAATGTACTGCTCTAATGACAGTCTTTGTTCTGCCTCTGCTGAATTTTCTCTCTACTTTCTATTATGTGCCTACAGTTATATTTATGATCATGTACTTTACTACGATGTTGGTATGAAGAATGATAACTATGATGACAGCTAGAAATGATTTATTTTTTGTTTGTTCTAACTCGGGGAAGTTCACAGCAGAACTATTAAGT
Organism: Xyliphius kryptos; assembly: GCA_025769995.1. NCBI lineage: Eukaryota > Metazoa > Chordata > Actinopteri > Siluriformes > Aspredinidae > Xyliphius > Xyliphius kryptos. The sequence goes on along the minus strand of JAOUQT010000002.1, from coordinate 6,782,299 downwards.
AAAAGAATAGTGGCGATTCATGTTGATTTTCCTTTCAAAAATACTCTCAGAGGGATTTAAAATGATATAAAAACCAACAGCAAATGAAAATCTTGCCACATTATCAGGGCGGCACATTTTAAACATGGCAGAAAACAAGACATGATAGCAATTTGAACAAACATATCTGTTTACTAGCAAAGAATGTCTGTTATCAAAAACAATGTTGACAGTCATTTTGAATATAGTAGGGCTCACTTGCAGAACACTTTTTTTTTTTTTTTTTTTTTTTTTTTTTTTTTTTCTCTCGGTAACATGATGTCCAAATCAATTTTCCTGCTGGTACAGTTGGATAGATATTACAGTTATGATTGCTAAGTAAATTGCCTTTTAATCCTGGTTTTATGACCTATATGTTTTACATTTAGTTGAGAATACCGGCGGATAATTGGGTAACATGGTTTAAGGAACCTGCAGCCATTAACCATGTTCATACATCGGTATGAACCGACTGGATCATTAATTTAAATGCAATTAGGTTTAAATTTGCTTTTGCTCCTTTCAATCACACCGTTTATCTTAATCTGTGCTTTTGTCATGGGCCTTTGCATGGTGCTAAATGTGACTATGAAAGACCAAACACATCAGACAAATGATTTAAAGGTTTTAAAATTTATTAGTTCATTATCTTCCGCTTTTTCCTGTACTAGTGTCGTAGTGGGGTTTTGCATGCTCATCCAGGGGAGAAAGTCTCGGGTGCTGGGCAGATGGACCCAGGATAGGTTGCCAATCCATTGCTGGGCACACAGCCACACATACAAAAACACACACTATACGGGGCAATTAAAAGCATTCAATGTACCTTTTATGCAGATCTATACTAACATGGTGAGAACATGGAAACTTCACCTAGATTGGGATTTAAACCTGGATCCCCTGCGCAAACATGAAAGGCAAACATGCTAAACATTAAGGCACCGTATTCACCCAATCCTGAAATGTTTTGAAACCGTTCTACGTTTACGATGTAAACTACTATGCATACATTTATCATGGCAATTATGAGACACTGGCTGATTAAATAAGTAGGATGTCCTCCCACAACATGGTTTTAGCATTCCGAACCCCTAAAACTCTGTCAGTAAGTTACACAGTCCCACAGTCAGCTCTCACTTGTTAATGATGACATGTTGCATTGTTGCAGAAATGTTGAGGCCATGTGGCTCTGTATGCTTGTAATTGAAGTTCATGTGCAGCATGTAGTTGGGGGGAGAGTGTATGGGCTAATAGCACACAGCTGTGGAGCCTCTGCACAAGGAGATGCAGGGTCAGGGATGTGAGCAGAGCCAAAATAAACCTGGCCTCCCTCCATACTCATCACCACTCAGACTCGCACTCCCTAACCTCATGCTTTTTTAAACATTAACCACAATTTTCTAAGTTATACAGTTTCCCTGTCTTTCCTACTGAGAAGTACTTTCATCCAGGTAACCTTAAAATGCAATGTAAGCTCAAGCCACAAAAATAATGATGCTCAACAATCACTTGTCATTGGAGCCCACTTTTGGCCAGTCCTGCCTGCCTGGCTGCTGCAAAGGGAGATGAAAGCTACTGAACCAGTGAAATGCTTAACCTGAATCTCACAAAAAAGGAAATTTCAATACAAATATAGACTATTTTTATGATGCTGTCCCTAATTAAACAAAATAGTTTTCACATTTTTTCTTTTTAAATTGGATTTTTCTATATGAAAAAGCAAATGCAGTTTAAGGGAAGAGTGTACACAACACTTAAATTAATTTCCCCTATTTGCACAATGTAGGATAAAAACATCTAAGTAGTTAAATTTTTTAGTGAGAGACAACCATAAGGCAGTTGAATGTGTGCTAACATACCTGTGCTGCATAATATAGGCTAATATATAAACGAATGTCCAATGTCTGCTCTGTTTTTTTTCACTTTACCATTCAGTGCTTTGGCCAGTATTTATTTCACAGGTCAAGACACTTCTGCAGTGTTTTACTTCTAAACACAACAATGCCACTCTATTTACACCTTTAGAGTGTCTCATAAAATTGAACCTCTAGTTGTAATTTAAAAACAATCATTTATATATATATTTACAGCAATTGGTAGTTTATTAAATGTAGATTTGTAGATAGACCTATTCCAGAGCATGGGCAAACGTTATTGGGGGGTTTTGCTCAGAATAAAACTTTTGACTTCATTTGAATGATTAGACAAAATACAGTACATTACAGTTCATTTTGGACACACCACTTTCTTGTTCCATTGTCTCTTTTCTCCATGGACGTTTACAATTACAGACTGTAGTACATTTGTGTTTTGTTTTTAATTTTATTTGTTTTAAGGCCCTTCTTGGTTCTCTGTTTTCTATTGGCCATCACAGAACGGGCATAATTTGGGTGGTGGTTTATTGTCAGTTCTGCTACGACACTGATGCAGTGAGGGTCTGTTAGTTCAGCAGTGCTGCATTAGTTTCATTCAAACACCTCGGTGACACTGCTGGAATGAGAATAATGTACCAACCAAATAATACCTTTACTATTAGGGTCCTGACCATTAGAGAACAGAGTAAAGGGGACCTAACATACTATGTACTGTAGTGCACAGTCTGTTTCATCTATACAGAAAGTTGAACTGAAAACTTTAACAGTTCGTGTTGTGAAAAGTTTACTGTGTGTCCAAACTTTTGACTGGTACTGTTTATGTGAGATATTTTAATTGAATTAATTTGTCTAATGTCTTGATTGTTTTAGGAGCCAGTGTATTCTGATGATTTTTGTTCATGTGGTACAGCTGGCCACAGGTAAAGGGAAGCCTTTTAAAAAGTCTTAAAGGAAACAAACACAGTATGTACTGTAGTCCACAAACAGATGGACCACAATCTGTAATTTTAAAACTACAAATTCCTTCTTTACAGTAAGTGGACCTAATAATATGGACTATTAGTGGAGCAAAAAGAACATTTTGTCCAAATTTTGAGTGGTAGTGTACCTCTGTTTTTCGTTTGTTCGATGTAAGAACTGAGAAATTTTCTTTAAACCATGTATAGGCCATTCATATAAAAATATTCCTAAAACTGACAAAAGTTTGCATACAAATGGCATGTCAGTGAAGTATTGAGCCCAGTTACATCAGAGGAAATGCAAAGAAATTTTTACACTTCTAAAGGAAATCCCTGACCTTTTTTTTTTTTTTTTTTTCTTCTCTTCTTCCTCCTACTGGCTTTCATCTACTTGCATTTAGCATAAAGCAAAGCAATATGGAAAAAAATACTGGTTGGTCCAAATTTAGAAAAAAAAACTTATGTAACTTATATGTACATCATGAATCTTCTCCTCCTGTTTTTTTTTTTTTTTTTTAAATAAATTCTTAGAACTTTTTGTCTTAAAGCAATTAGTAGTTATTTTAAGTAGTGATTTTTTTTTTATTTTATTTTTTTTTTTTTTTTTGCATGTAACGTTTTTCCTCACTGTGTCAAAATGATACAAGTTGCTTAATAGATCACTTTGTTTTATTTTTTATTGTGTGCCTGTGTTTGTGTTTAGATGTTGACCACAAGAAGGATGAGAGCAGCAACTCTTTAAAGAATGAGGTATGGAACCCTTATTGTGTGGTCAGTTTTTCCTCAACTTGTATGTGTGTTGCATATGCATACTCTACGTGTTTTGGGACATTGCTTCTTTTCCAGTATATTTTTTTTCTCAGTACAGACGGTTCATGGTTAATTAAAAAAAAAAAAAAAGTCTGAAAGCTATTTTCTGACCTGTGAAAGAAATGGTACTTTAAGGGCTACTAGATTTTAAATCTCAAATACACTTGGTCCTCCGGTTAAATAGAAGGTCCCAGTTCTTTAGCAGTGGCCAGCAATAGGGAGCCACCCTTCTTTAGAGGGTAGCTCACACTGTACTTCCTATCTCACTGCTCTTTTTTTTTTTTTTTAATCCCCACACCCAAACCTCCAACTTGCCATATCACTTAAACCTGCCTGCTTCCTTCCCTTTTTTATCAAATGCACAGAAAGATAAGGTGAGTAAATGAAACAAGCAGTTGTTATTTTTTTCTTTTTTCCCCTTTATATTTGTCACTTTAAACAGGGAGCTCAAGGCAGGCTGCGTGGGGGAGTAGGCCGGAAAGTCAGCTTGCGTCAGAGACCCATGCCCAGAGTAACCTTCCAGGCTGGTGACCCTTATTACATTAACAAGAGGACCAAGGAGGAATTACTGGCCAAGTGGAAGTTGGAGGTGAGTACTGGAGAGACAGGGAGATAGTACACAGACGTAAGTGCAGGCAGTGCCCAGAGATATTGTTAATTTTAACAGAACATTTCCCATCAGAATAAGGTTCTAATGTACTTGTATTAGTTCAGAATTGTACCCCTGCACACCTTCTGAGGAGAGCTGTAAGATAAATCAGCTTGTGAATGCCAAGTGTATTTGATGACCTGTATCTGATATCTCAAGAAGGTACCATTTATTTCATATTTTATGTCTGTGTTTTATCCAGAACTAACAAACCAATATATGACACAGAATAGATGTGAGGTGTGATTGTTACATGTAACATCAAGCACTTGATTTTAAATTGTTAGTTTAGACATGATTAAGAATTAATAATTGTTTGTCATTTTTTTAACTCTATTGATTCTGTTCATCTACTGGTCAGATACAATTTTAGATTTTTGATCAGTTTTAAGGAATAAGTCAACTATACCTACTCATCTACTGATGGTTTATTACTTTAACTGTGTTGAATGCCTGCCTTATGACATTTAAACATGAAAAATAAATGAAATAGCTTATTGTATTAAAGAATATACATGAAATATAAACATCAAAGTATAAAATCTCATCTCATTATCTTCCACTTAATTCTGTACTTGGGTTACTTGAGCCATCAAGGGAAGGACATTTTTGCGCAGATACACCCAGAACAGGACTCCAATCCATCACTGGGAATACACTTGGACACACACTAACGACATAGAGGCATTTCATTTTTTTTGGACTGTGGGACGAAACCAGAGAACCCAGAGGAAACCCACATAGTCACAGGGAAAACATGAAAACTACACCCAGAACCTAGATCCCCAGCGCTGAAAGGTGTATGTGCTAAGCCACCGTGCCCAAATTATAAACTGACTGAAAATATTTTTTAAAACATTTTCTTTCAGAAAAATAGAAAGTTGTTCTCAATAGCATTTGAAAAATAATAGTATTTGTTTTAGAAAGGTTCAATTAGTTTTTTGATACTTGTATTTCATATTTGTACAGAGTAGTCTTCAAATACATTATAAAGTTTAATTGAATACTAAATAAATACAATTAAAACATTTAATAGACAAAAGGGTAGGCTATTTTCAATAACATACTTGATTATATGATATCATAATATAAAGATATTTTAATTATACCTTGAAATGTGCACTGATGCACACAAATACCATCACCAATGCTGTTTTTTTGCACTTTTTTTTGATAAGTATCTTTGTGGTGTTTTTGTGCAAAGTGTGCTTGATGTTTGACTGTGTTGGGTAACATTTGAATTTCCAAAGCAATTTGAAGTGGCTGTGTCCATCAAGGTATTTAATGGTTTTTTAAACAATTCTGTCTTACACATTTATATTTAGTCATCAGCAACGCTTTTATCCAAAGCGGCTTTTAAACCAAATGAGAGACGAACAGTTAGAAGTTAAGGAAAAAACTAAATCAGTTAAGGATTTGTACATTTCATAAGTTTTCACCTTTGACCTTTACACAAAAACTTTCCTGATTTTTCGAATCTTTTAATGATTTTATGAAATGGAGAAGCTAAAATACCACCATTTTCAGCTATTGCTGAAAATGGTGGTATTTTAGCTTCTCCATTTCATTTATTCAGCTATTGCTGAAAATGAATTTCTTTAAATTGACAAATATATAACTTGTAAAATTTAAGTTTATCTCAGTTAAACTGCTAAACTTTTCAAAGCACTGTCACAATAAGCTTTATAGCCTTATTTGTCGCACATTCATTTCTTGAAAATAAATATTTATTTGCTGGTTAAATAAATGTTTAACTTAATTAGTAAATTACAGAATTTGGGATTTTTTTTTTGCTGTTTTTACGAGCATTTTTAAAAAATAGGTTTATATAAATTTCAGGGCATTAGGTTACATTTGTCTTTAAACAACTTGACTTAGTTTTGTTTATGTCTTATTCAAAATTAATTATTGTGAACATACAATTATTGTATTGAGATGGTACAATGTAAGGAATATGTCGAATCCAAAATATGTTGAAAGCCAGTATCCTGTATTATTTTTATTATTATTATTAAATGGGAAAGTTATTATTGGAAAAACAAGCGGCACTATAGAATGTTATAGAATCGTTCTGAAAGATCAAGTGATTTAGAGGCAGTTATGAACTTGAAGTGGGTTTTAATTAGTTTTAATTAATTTCCTAAATTAAGAATGAATTCTCCTTTGTCTCGACCAGTTAATAGATGGATTACAGAACTTTTGCGAATTTCTGCTGAATCAGGTTTGAAAACACTTCCACTATTGTCTCTTTTTTTCACTTGCATATAGATTTGTTTTTTTTTTTTTTTTTTTTTTTTTAGTCCCCAGAACAGATATAATTTGGGTGGTGTATTGATTAATGTTGGCTCTGCAGTGACATTGATGCAGTGAGAGGGTTTTTGTGCAGCAGTGTTGCTGTAGTCAGTGACACTGCTGAAATGAAAACAATGCACCAATCAAATAATACTTGCTCTGTGGTGGAACTATTGTGGACCTCATCATTAAAGAACAGAGTAAAGGAGACTAACACAGTATGTACTATAGTACACATAGACAATAGTCTGTTTCTACTTTATAAGTAGAACTTGAACGGACAAAAAGTAGAGCAGAAAGCAAGTGTGTACAAACTTTTAACTGGTATTGTATGTGTGAGATTTTCATAGGATTAGTTTGCCTAATGTCCAGACCGTTGTGGGAGCCAGTGTATTCTGAATGATTGTGAGGTAGCGCTGGCCAGTGGAAAAGGAAAGCCTTTTAAAAAGTCTCCTTACTAGCAAAAGACATTCATTCATCCATTAGCATATGGTACAGTGAAAGAGTTACGTAATGGTAATCACCATGGCAACCAACTTGGGCCTGCCATTGGACAGTTGCACCAACGTTTTCACTAAAAGTAAAAAGCAATTAGTAAACTAAAAGTAAAAGCAATTCATAAAATGTCAGTGCAGCCAAAAATATTGCTAAAGTTGTCAGCATATGCAGTTATCATCTAGCCGTGAGGATAATTTGAATTCTCCATTTGGTCAAGGAATATGATTATTGATCTAATGAAATCAATGGGCAGATAATATGATCTAATGAAATCAATGGGCAGATAAATGTATGGTGTAATAGTTGTTTTATAACTTGAAACCTGTTGCTTTTTAAGAACAGGGTTAATGCAATTTTTTAACAAGTGCGCAGTTGCGGTCATCTCCTCCATCCCACCTCTCTTTTTCATTTGACTCCTCCCTGCTTCTGCTCGAAGGCATGGAAATTACCTCAGTGCTATAGATATGAAGCTGGAGATAAGGTTTGCAGTGAGTTTCCAGAACTGCTTGCAAGACGGCCTCCTGGCTGCTGGCCAATATTTTGCAAGTCCTCTCTAGCCAACCAGAATTCCTGTCGTCAACCACCTGACCCTGAATTCCCAGACAAAGAATTGTTCATGCTTTTTTATTTTTTTTCTTTCCCTTTATTTGAGTGGTCTCCTCTAACCCGAGAGTGGGGGCAAGAAAAAAAGCTTTAAGGCACACGTTGGATTTAAAGTGCAGAGTGCAGGCGTGCATGGGTAGGTCGGCTGGGTTGTTTGCTGTTGATAGGGCAGGGTGGGGGTGGACAGTGTGCATGTCTGACTAGGCTTTGCATGGGAAAGAATTATGCTGACTTAAGGTATTTCTTTGAGACTTGTTATGGACCATCTGTTCTGGGCAGATTAAAGGAAACCCGTCTCTTTCATGCCGGTATGGAGGTTGCTCAAGTGTTAACTGGTGTTCACAGGAAAAAAGTAGATTTGTTTAACTGTATGTAATCGCAGGGCAGTGCAGCAAGCTCAAAGTATTTCCTGTTTCATTGTCTGTACTTTATGAACTTTACTGCTGCTTTTAATTAACATACTTATACAATTGAAATGTGCTGGATTATGTCTTTTTCATGTTTGCTTAAAACAAAATGCTACAAAGAAGTGATTTGTTGAAACTCCAGTTAAAGTTTTGGAGAAAAAGTTGCATTTTAATGTAGTTGCTTTGTATTTAAGGAAATTCTGATAAGCTTAACAGTTGCTCTGATTCCTGGGTAGAAATGATATAAGCATGTAAATATTTGCCTTTGCCCTGGCTTGTGCTGAAACGGAAATGTGGTGCCTGTCTTTTTAAGAATATGCAAATGTGAAGAATGAACCCAGTGAACCTGCATGGTGTATGTGCGCTGCCAGAGCTGTGGGTCAAGGCTTGCAGCACAAAAATGCATAGACTGTAATCCTTGCTTGTATGTTTTAAATCTAATACTTTGAGAATTAAACAGTGGTAATCAGGGAAATGATACAAATGAATTCTGAAGATGAGTGATTTTTCATGGTGCTGTGAAAGTGAAGCAAGATCATTACTGTTGCATTAGGATTCGTTTCCATTGGTTGACCTGTGTAAGGCTTCTAATTGCTGTAGCTTTTTTAAAGGACTTTGCACAATGGAGAACAGATGCATCCTCTATCCTGTGATTTTCAGGGGAAAAGTAAGATTGCTTTGTTCAACCTTTAACAGAGGTCACTTTGTAATAAATATTATAGTTATTTTATGAAAATGACCATAAATACACATTTGTTCTGCTCCCAGAAACCAGTTTAATGACTTTAATAATTTTCTTAAGAGCAGATTTTCTAAACTTGTGTTTTAGTTACTGTCATCATCATCTAAACTGTTTTATTTACTGTTAAAACTAGATTTTCTTAAAAAAGTACATATATAAACAGCCTTACAAATTTAAGTCATACATTTAAAGTTATTTTATAATAACATACAACAGCAATAAAAATTAACAACTGCATAAAGAAATTTGGTATGATATAAAGAGTTTTATTCCTTTTTTATTTTCTGATTTGTTTCTGAACTATGTGCAGTTTTTGTACATAGTAAACAGTGAGACCGTATGCTGTTAGCAGCTTTTGAATGGCTTCCAAAAAAGAAATATATGTCCTATAAAAATGTCTATCCCAGTGTCATCATTGGACGCATATTTTAATGCAATCTTGTCAACCATGTGTTTTATTTACAACACAAACATAAATTAATTTTCCTGTTGTTTTGTAATAGTTTATAAAAGTTATTTGAAATAGAAAGAAATGTGATTGTTACTATAATCAAGTATAATTTGGTCTTGATAGTTATTAAATAATAAGGTGCTTTACTGTCACATTATGTTTACTACTTTATATCTAGTATGATTATAGAGATTTGCTTTGGAAAGTTGAATACACTTAGTCATCACTGCTATTAATTTACCTAATTTGATGCTTTACCTTTTTAAAATGTCCAGATTTCCGACAATGTATCACTTTTTTTTTAATTTATTTTTATTATAGAAGCCTGCCCACCCCAAATTTATCAATACAAATCGAAATTAGGTATAATACTAAATGAACAGCTGAGACATTTACGTATTTTGGAAAGTACAATAAAAAGCATCTTTGAAAAACGTAAAAAGTAAGAAAGGAATTAAAAATTATTTCATTGAACACCTTATTTGTGTTTTGTAAATATAAACATATTTAGAATTTGATGCCACCAACAAGCTTAAAACAAAGCTGGAACTGTGTGTAAAAGTAACAGATCATAACTGAACTGTTTAATAGAATAGTAAAGATACATGGTGAAGCGTTTAACAATATAGGGAACAAGTAAGGGTATTATAATTTTGTATAGGTTTCTAAGGACTATTTACTAATGGCGACTGAACAAAGCTGAATCTGTCCTACTACTATTTACCAATATTCTTAAGCAAACTGTCAAAAGGCTTTAAAAACATTTGTTAATGCAGTGTTCTGAATTTTGAGAAATTTTACAACATGAACTAAAAGACCAGATAATACTTTTCCTGACTGTCATGCTACTGTAATAAATATGGCCACATGGAATTGTGGGCACTAAATACTGAAATGCAACTAGAAATTATTAGTTTTGCATATACATAGCCATACATTTAACCTAATAAAAACAGGGTCTTGGCTCCAAACATATTTTATTCGGTTTTGCTTATTGGTGACAGTGGTATTAGTGATAGATTTTGTCTGTACCAAAGACAAATGGGTCTGTTCTCACTGTTAGTACTGATTGATGCGAAGGAGTATTTTGGGATTTTCAGAGAAACTTTCATCAGCATTAATGCAGTGTCTTTAGTTTCAACTTGCCAAATAATGTCTTAAGTACCAGAATGATTACAAATGTACTCAAATAGCAATAATAGTATACAACAGTTGTGATCTTGCTTTTGTTTCAACATTTTTGTGTGTTATATAATTCTTCATGGAAATTGCTCAAAATTTGTTTCTCACATAAAAAGACACTTGCCATTATTTATTTATCTATTTACAAAATTAAAGATTTTAAGCAAATTTGTGCTTAAAAAAATAAAAAATTTAAACAAGGAAAGAACAAAAGTGTAGGAACTAGATATCTAGTTGCATAAAGAGATGAACACATTGCATTCTGTTTAGAAATCAAATTACTTTATTGGTTCTCTGTTGCTTACGAGAGGCAAAGTGACCTAATGGGTAGCATATTTGCCTTTTGCTGGTGGCCTGGTGTCCGTGTAGGTTACTTTGAGGCACTCCAGTTTCCTTCTATTGTCCAAAGACATGCAAGTCAGGTAAATTGGGAATACTAAATTTCTCCTAGGTGTAAATGTATGCCTGACTTTGTTTGTTCCTGATCCTGGCCCTGCTATGTACTAGTGACCAGTCCAGGGTGTTTTGCGGTCTCTACAGCTATTAAAACTGGTATTGGCTTCAGCATTTCCTGTGACGCTTGTTAGACTAATTAGGATAAGTGGTGTAGAAAAGGAATAAATAAGACAAACAAGCTAGAGAAGAGTAGTTGGTTGGTGGGTCCTGTTGCATTTGGGTTAGAACAAAAAGGATTTATAATTAAAAAAAAAAAAAACAAGAACATTTTGGTACACATTAGCCATTAATGTTGCCAGGCCTGGCATTGGGCATTACACTGTGGCGTAATGGTTAGCACGTACGCCCCTCAGCTGCCTCTCATCCATGTTCGAATGCCAATGAGGGTAGAGTTTCCATGTTCTTCCCATGTCTGCATGGGTTTCTTAGGTTTTCTCCTATCATCCAAAAATGGAATTAAAAAAGAGTTTACTCTCAAATGCCCCTATATATATTTTTTTTTGTGTCTGTGGGTGGGTTCTCCCCTTGATAGGCTTGAGGCAAAACCTTCGACCCAGTTAAAGAATTAAGTGGGAGATAATAAGTTTAGATACAACCTTTTCTTTTTTTTAAACTTCTGCTCATGAAACTTTTGGAGAGGCTGTAATGTAGTCAAAAGTATTTTCATAATTTTTTCTAAATTTCAGCTTACTGCAGTGTACCACTCCTCACGCCCTGTCTGGAAGCACAGCCAGCTTGCTTTCCTTGGGCTTTAAACATGTACTGTTGGCATGACTAAACCAGTGATCACCTGATGATGCAGCAAATTGCACTTTTTTGTGCTATTCTGGATGCCTTCACATTTTATAGAAAATAAAAGGTTTTTATGTTTTTTTTAATCATTAGGATAAGGTACACTGTACTTAAATCTTGTAAAGACTTGTGAATTTCTGTTGATCCTCAACAGTCTACATTTAACAAGAGTGCATTTTCTAAAACTGATCATTACATGTATAATCACAGAATTAACACTGTTAAGCAGAAGAGGAATGAGTTTCATCTGAATGGTATCAGTAAAGAGTGTTAAATGTTCATCACTAAATAGTTTACCGACAGATGTATTTGCCTTGCTGTGTTAATTATTTAGATGCTTTAGATGTGTTTGAGTTGTGTTTAACAGAGTTCAAATTTTCGTTAGAAATAAGTATTGCTCATTTAATATCAGTTTACTTCCTAATTTGTACAGAAACATGCATACAGATGTCATTTGTATTAGTTAAAAAATGGAATCATTTGATTTGTTGAAAATATTCCTGGTTGATGGGTTTGTATTTTATTGTTTAGAATGTTTAATTCAATTAAATAGAGCAGATGATGTCTTGTCACGAATATCATGGAAGTTATGTTAATTCACTTTCAGTGAAGGACATGTTTTGTGTTTTTGTTGACCCCAACCTGACTGAATGTACTAAGACACTAAGGGAAGTCTCTCACCACTCTAGTCACAAGCAGTTCCTACTGAGGCTCAGTAGTTAAAGCAATGGGAAGTGATCGTGGTCTGCATGCAAATATGGCGACTTGCTGCACATCACTCAATTCAAGAAGCTTCTTTTTCGCAAGGAGCTGCATAGTCTATGAAAATTGGTAGACATACAATGTGACTATGAACTGTGCGCTGCCCCAGCCTCCTAAGCATGATGGCCAGCACAGTTGGGACTGGAAAAACACTGAAAAGCCAAACTCAACTCATCCAAAGTGAGGGATTAACAACATGTGAAATATGGTGAACTTACAAGGCAGTGTCCCAACCCTGACTGCTATACACTGAGAACAATAATCACGGGCACTTAGTGCTGTGTCTGCTCCTAGCTTTGTGCTAAGTGCATAAAACCTCTAGCCACGTATACTATGTAACAAAATGCTAATACGTTGGGATTTAGTTAAAGAAGCTAATTCAAGGACTCAGAATCAATACAGATTTAAAAAAAAAATAAACGTATAGAGTAATCTTTACTTAAATGTGCTTTTTGTAGTTGCATTCAGATAGGATTTAAATTACAGCAAATGTTTCTGTTTATTTGAAGCATTGATAAGTTTGCATGCTTGTGTGATGTTGCCTGAGGGATGTTCCATTTAGCCAGGGAAAGTGTGGTGATATTATCAGAACTTGTTTAACATGTTTTTCCTATTAGCTTTTTAAATCTTTTTACTTGAATTAGTCAGTATCAACTTTTATTTCAATGTGAGTTGGATAAATAGAACAACGCCCCACACTTTTTAAACTTTTTTTAATTTACATAAACCAGTTCATGTACGTGCTTTAGCATTGAACAATTTATTTTGTTTAACATAATATTATTAGCATTTGCTAGCAATAAAGCTTTTTCCAGTGCTTCTAGCTTGCTTGTTGCCTTGTACCAACCTGTGGCAACTACGCCTTGGTCATTCCAAAGCTGTCAGTGTGTTTGAGCTTGTGTGTGTGCATGAAACTGATAAAGACAGTACTGTACTTCCAAAACCTCCAGCATTCATACCCTCCTTCACTTCAGTAACTTGGATAGTCAAACACTCCCTCCAGTGAGGCCCCTAAAAGGGGGCATTTACAACTGGAGAAAAAAAGGTTCAGAAACAAATTTCAACGTCATATAGTGATCCCTTTCTTCTTTTTCTCCAAACACCAGAGGCAAAGGGTGTCATGTTTCAATTGATTCTTGAGATAAATAACCTCGTCCCTTTCCCTTTAAGTTGCCTGTGCTACCACATTTCTGAATTTGATGGCTATTGCTATGCACAGTTGATGCCTTAAAGTGAGAGTAATTTATATTTGTCACTTTAAACATCCACCCCCTTTTTGTTTGTTATCTATTGTTGGTGCCAAGGGCAGCTTTATGTCTTACTTCTAACCCCTCTGATAAGTCTGGTTCATTGTGTCAAATGTAAATAAACTTTATTTGAAACAATAATCATGAACATTCATGTTTCAAACAGCACAAAGGCTTTTGTTTATATCTGGCTAAGCTAAATAAATGCTTAGATTGCTGTTTTCTCGTCGTGCATTCGAGTGGCTGCCCATAACTTAAATTATCTGGTCAAAGATGATATAATCCAGACATACAATGCAGAACACGTGTGCTTAAATACAGAGCCACTCAGTAGGGCTGTTTCTGTAGAGTGGATGGCAATAAATATAGAACATATGGTCTAATGCTTTGGCCCAGTCAGTGGAACTATATATATGTATTTATAAACTTTAGTGTTGTTCAGTGATTGGCCACGTTTGTTCTCTCCATAATCACCTTTACACATACTTACACACACACACACACACACACACACACACATT
>JAOUQT010000002.1:6642590-6654040 GCA_025769995.1 Xyliphius kryptos | reverse complement strand
CTCACCTGACCTACACTTTTGCATTGCACCTGGCCATCTATATCCCTTAGTTCTAATGAGCTCCTAGCTAACTGTAATTTGTGCCATTGGTTCCATTTAACCTGCTTTAACCACCTTTAATCCTAACAAAATCAACCTGCGGCTCACCTTTTCACATTTAAATTCCTGAACTAAACTTGTGAGTGGTAGCCCTCTCCCATACCATGTCCCACTACATAAGCACCTCGGCACCCCTAAACATTTCCTTGTTAATGACCCTTTCCACCCACTCTACCTTCCAAAATTGGAAAACCAAACTAAATACACCACAGTTTCAATTTTCTGGCAAACATGACCTGTCAGTGCTATCATTACCATGAACCATCTCGGCCTTTAGGCCTGTAAGCCCTAACTGGGGGGAGCTGATAGCCGTCATGCAGCCTTTCTCCACGTACAAGCCACTCAAATTCTTCTACTTTAAAACAAAACAGAATATTCTGGAATTAAGCTTTGACCAGCTTTGTAATCCTGTCAGGTACTTGAAAAACTCAAACGCTTTCCCACAATAGGCACTTTCCCACTTTTCTTGTTGCTAAAACAAGAAAAATTACATGTAGATCCCTACCCTTTTGTTTCGCTGTCAAAATCCGGTGCCAAATCACACTGCTATACTCTAAACAAACAGCAAATACAGAAACCCCTGCTTTCCGTACTGATGTATCAATCACTGTATTAATTTTCAAATATGTAGCCAGTCTTCATGCTATAACACTAAAGAAGATTATACCCTCCACATTAGGAATACTTATATGCATAAACTCCTTTTCCTATTCTCCTGCTCACCTCCACTGATTCCTAAGGGACCTTAGCTTCCTGACAAGTTTATATATTTCCACTTGCCACCTTGAATTCCTTATTTCTTGCACCTTTTTATTTCTGTGCAACCCCCCAAACCTTTGCCATTATGTACTCATAAATAACAGTACCTAAACTATTCCGACCTCTTCAAACCCTCCAGTACACCATTTAGATCATCATTTATCATTTTCCAACCTACTTTATCTGCTGCACCTGGTCAACGCACTTTTATTCACTGACCCATTCCTTGCTCTTTTGCAACTAGCTTTGATCTGTTCTGCTCCTTACCCATCCTGTGGCTAGCATTAGATTCATCTTCTGGCATACCTGTGCTAGAGATGTCCTCATTAGTAACAGAGGTATTGATCCTGTGAACTGTATAACTGTAAATCTCTGTATGTTAGACAAATTATTAGCCCATAACAAGTATTGCTCAATGCAGGCCTATGTACACCCTCATCCAAGCACCTTTTCCTTTCTTGATAAATCCTTAGTCCTCTCACAGATATCACCTTATTCCACCCACACACAAACTTGCAATGTCTTTTTTTCTCTCACTCTATGAACCTCTATGCTTGTTCCCTTTCAGGCTTTTGTATTTAAGCTTTTGAGAACAAGTGCATCCAGATATTAAGAATCTTATATTGAGAAGATGATGAGCACTGAGCAAGTCTACAGGATGGATAGAAATATAGTGTTACTAAACCCTACATCGACGTTGGATGGAGTCAAAATTACGATGTGGACTAGATAATCATTGTCCAGACTGCTACAGGTAACAGAAACCACTGCAGTAAGCTGACTCATCCATGCAGCCAACCATCACGAGGCATTGATATACAAGATGACTATAAAAGAGTTGCTACATTAATATACAGGCTTATAATTACAATGAGCCCTTTAAGAGCAATGATAAGGCTGTTGAGGAAGAATTTGACACCGCTGCCTTAAAAAATTAGTAAAATTCATTCTAATTAAAAAACAATACTAGATAGTGAAATGCAACTTCACTGCCAAACCCAAAATCTTTTTAATAGTTGCTGGCATACACAAAAAATACACTATGAAAAAAAAAAAAACATTATAAAGATATTACAGAGTGGTGCATGTAGCACAATAATGCTCCGCTAAACTTGAAAAATAACTGGAAAACAAAAGAAAAAAGGTATTACTACTAATATTGTTCTGTGTTCTTCTAAGATTGCATCAATTTAATATAAAAATGCACTATATGTGATTTCCAAAAGAAAAAACTCATAGCTGCAGCATTCAAAGGTCTTTTAGTGAAGGCTTTCTGCATTGTGATTTTTGTGTAAACATTAACAGATTTCAGAGGAAGATAGACATAAAAGTGTTAAAATATGATTTGGTTTGTCAGAGCACAATTATATGAAGATTCATAGCATTCATTCATAAATGATTCTGATCAATATGTCCTTGTAAATTAATTACCATGCTGTGTGTGACACCACAAAGCTTGACAGATTTTATGTCTATGAGAATAATGATGAAGAAAGAGAAAAAAGTCTATTGTCTAGCCTCAAGACAAAAATAATTGTCAGTGGGTAATAATAGGACATAATGAAAATAGTCTGTAATGTTGTTTATAATATGTTTATCACATAATTTAAAATGACCCGCAATGTTGTTTATCATCTTTTGTTCTCTTTTGAGAGGCTGTAAATGCAAATTGGTTTTAGAGGTGCCCAGAATCTTTCATGCTTTAGAGTATTTTTATGATTTCCCGAATGAATTTATTTGGCCTGAATTAACTGACTGTAGAATAATACTCTCTGTAATTATGATTTTAGGCCTTTTTGAGGTCTTGATGTCTGTATGACAATTACCAGTGTCTAGTCATTAAAGCTTTAAAGAGGTAGAAATATTATATGCCACAGCTCAAAATGAATGATGGGTAAATATGTAAAGGAGATATACAGTGGATGTTAAACACTTTTCTTTTACTTAATTCTGATAAAACTGAAATAATGGTATTAGGACCGCAGGAAGCTAGAACTAAAGTTTCTGATATTTTATTATCTCTGGGTGGTCTTTCAATAATACAATGTACAGCTGTAAAATACCTTGGTGTGATTGATTCTAGCCTTTCCTACAAATCTCATGTAGATAATACCACCAGGATAGCATGATAATAAATTTACTGGCACTAATTGATGCATAAAAACTTGTTCATGCTTTTGTTACCTCTAGGTAGGATTACTTTAATGCCGTGTCTGGTTGTTTCAGTAGGTACATAAACAAACTACAATTAACAGTTTTTGTACTGAGGACAAATTTTTTCCCAAGATTGACAAAATCATGCTTCTGAATTTATAAACTGTCATTTTGTGTATACAGTTCATTTCATTGTAACTAAAATATCTGATATCCTGTTTTTGTAATTATTTTCATATTATCCTGGTGCTCCTGCTCCGGTTCCCTTCCAGAGTCCAAAGGCACTTAAGTTGGCCAGGTGACCATGAATGTGTGAATGCAATTGTTTGTAGGCATGTCCAATGGACTGGTGACCATCCATGGTGTGGACTTCCACTAAATGGATAATCGCAATAATCGTATCAGTTGTCAGACATGTTGCCAACTCATGATATTTTCTTAATCTGGTCTTACTTGCAATTTTGATTTGAAGCTAACAATTATAGTCTTTATTAAAGCATATTCATGAATTTCTGGGGTCCTTTGATTTATTTTTATCAAACATTGAAAACAATAGAAATTGAAAGGGAGTGTTCTATTGCTGAAATACAAACACTTTGATGTGTCTCCCCCACTCGTTACTTATTATGAGATAATCCATCTTGGACCAGACTATCTGTAGCATATCTGGTGTGATTGAATTAACAGCTACAGTGATGTGTTCCTGCAAATCATCCAGGGATGCAGTGAAGGTTTAATTTATGGTGATTATATATTCTTTTGCAGTCATCATAATTATGAACATATTCCAATATTTTTTATAACTACTAGAAATAAACGAGTGTGTAGTGCATACTCCAGGAAGGATCCTAAACTGAACTTGCACACTCCACCCCTAGCTGGGGAAGTAGTGCATGTTAGAAAACCTGGGCATTTGCCGCTTTAGGAATAGATAGATTGATAGATTTATCTGAAAGAAAATTGAGTCATACGGGATATGGGTCTGCCTGAAGTGGAGTAAATCTTACTTGAATCACACCATGGAGATAATTCGGGAGATGCTGGAACAAATGGACTTGCGGGCGGGTCATGTGTCTGGCGGCTCTTTCCGTGGAGGAAATTGAGGACGTCCATTTATTAGGCCCATGATCATGGGCATTTTGCAAATTAGATTAGGCATTCCCTGTTTTATTGAGAAATTACTAACAGAAACAGATGTCCGAGGCCCTTTGAAGTGGCCCGACATGATTGATGCAATGGGCAGAGCGGTTAACACTCAGAATGTGACTTTGAATCGCAACATCAATAACACCATACCTCTCCTAATGCATCGTATGGGAGAATGAAATGGACAAATGAACATATGGATTATACAGGAGTGGGAAATTTTATTTTTTAAGAAAGATAACAAGCCAGGCTTAATCTTTGTTTTGGCTCCCTATAGTAGCTTCAGACCTTCAAGGTTGCTGCTGTGACAAGGCTACCCCGGATTTAACAGAGTGTTCGACAAGTAACAGACAAGTTCTCTCTCTCCGCATTCATTGCTTTTTACCCCCACAACCAGTGGGGAGGACTTACATATCTAGTTCTAATTGTTATGTGATATTTTAATATGGTAATTGGCCTCCCCTATGTTTTCTTTTCTATTTCCTTTGCTTCCAATAGGGGTACACTGGCACAGTTGGCTTCTGCTCTTTTTTGGATCTAATATAGATGTTGTAGATTTTGATAATGAAATTAGTGAAATGAACTGTGTCTCTTGGAGTGGATTAAAGTATGATAATCTCTCCTCTAAGGTAAATATATATTGACATCTAGTTGACTTTTTTACTCAGATTAAGATTTACAGTATTGATTTTGTGCCTTATATTTTCAACTTTATTACTAAAAAAAATACATAAAGTCATCACAACTACAACCTGATTGTGGGAACGCTTCTGCAGTGGTCTATTTCCTAGTTAGATTTGCTACGGTATTAAATAAAAAGCGAGGATTATTTTTGTTTTTTTCTATTAGCTAGGAGTAATATTTTGCTCTAGCAGCACTAAGAGCTTTCCTATAGTTTATAAGACTCTCCTTCCATGCTGAGTGACGCACAAAAAGGTTTGTCTGATGCCATTTACGAGCATAAAGCTGAACTGTGTCATTTAGAGAAAGAAAAACACTAATCACATAGGACAGTGATTTAGCAGAGCATGGATCATAACATGTTATGGAGTAGGCCCATATTAAAATCTTACACTTCCGTGACTTACGTCACCACAGAAGAGATATTACAGTCCACCACAGATATTACAGTGATTGACACACTAAATACCATAAACATATTTAGGTTAGTTTTTTGGAGGAAATATTAATAACAATGTTTCCTATATGCTGCACTCTAATTTAATAAAGGGTGGCATTTGAAAAGGTTACTGGAAGAAGTGATCAATTCTATTCAATAAAATGTTACAGTATGTACATAGCACTTTAAACATTAGACAGCATCACAGATCTGCTTTAGAGAATTCCAAATGTAGATAAAGACTGTGTGTGGTATGCAGTAGTTTCCTCGCTGGGGTTCTTTCTGCCTTGTGACCCTGACTAGTATTCAGCAGGTATAGATAATGAATGAATGAATTGACTTATATTTAAAACGTTTTAATCAGCACGCCTAAAAAATGATCAAAAAAATTGTTCTCACCTTACTAAAACCTAACCTATGATGCACCTAACATTCTTTCGACTTGGACGAAAAAAGCATACGTTATCACGATTACGCTTCTTGGCTGTTCATGCGTGCAGAGCATCAATTAGATGAAAAGTTATATTACTCTAACAGAATCTCCAAACAGTCCAATCCCTGGCCTAGTATGACTCGCAGACAGAGAGATTCTCTTCATCAATCACTGTCTCTAGGATGCATTGAGTTCTTCACAGCTCCGTCTCATGCAGCCAGTCCCAAAGCTCCAAAGCGCACCACTTGATCAAGTGCAACCAGTTTATCGGTCTGAACATTCTAGTCGATGGAGCACACTGAAACCCTCCTCGGCTCCTACAAAATGAGGGTAAATTGGTTTGTGAGGTGTAGGGGTTCACTAAATGTTTTGGTACAGTCTGCACTATGATAAGATTTTATAAACAGGAGTTAGAAAAATAATGCTCCCTCAGCAGTGTGTGGTTTCAGATTGCATCATAGCATGCTGTGTGACATCTGTTTATACTTAACATGGAATTTACTGTGTGTGTGCCATTTGATGCAATGGTTAAAACACTCTTGTGATAGCTGCGGTGTTGTTATCTAATGAACTTTGGAAGCAATAATTTGGAGAAAGTGGCAAATTAGCTTTGGTACAATGAAGATGAAAGAGTCATCAATGTCTTATTAAATTGCATTAAAGCACAAAACATTAAAAAACCTGTATATATTTAAATGATAAAATACGTATTTACAGTAATTTTGTCCTTCAGAATCTTCTGATATTTTACCATTGAGTGGGTAGCACTGGCACCTACCAGATCTGTAAGTTAATCACCAAAGCTGGGCTACTTCATGGTTATGCTATTCCTTTAATATGTACATAAGCACAAATACACCCCCTTATTGTTATATACTTTAAATCAAGTACTGTGTTTGTGCGCATGGTACCCTGAGATTCCAGGGTGTATCTTGTGTCCAGTTTTCTAAAAAAAAATCTATCCACAGTCCATTTAGAAGGTTTTAATTTACTTGCTGAAGAAAAAAGGTATGGAATTTCATATTGTAAATTCATTCATATAATTACAATGTGGACATTTAATATTTTAAATGTTTCAGATTGCATTATTTTAAACAAAAATGATTACATAGTCTAGAGTGCAAAATAAACTCATATTAGCATTCCTAAAATATTTTAGGAATTTAGTCTGATACTGCATCCAAATTCTTTTTAGTTCCTGTTAATATTTACAGCACGTTGTACACATTCACATTGATATGGCAACCACCAGAGGGAGACAATGTCTCAGCACCTGCCTCTCATCTCTGTCCCTAATCAAACCTTGCATTTCTTTCTTTCTCTTGCCACTTACGTCATCCGATGATATCATGTTTTAGAGAGATATTTAAGCTGTTATAAACAGTGTGCCACTTAGTTGTAATATCATAAAATGATTTGCCTGCTTTTGAGTATCATTAATGCAGTGCATTTACAGCACTAGTTGTGTGGGTTTTCTTTGACAAAAAATACTGTGTAGTGTGCATGAGCAATGACTGAGTTAGGGTAGCACTTGGAATCAGATGTTAAGAGGTGTGCATGAACTAAATCGAAAATAACAATTGGATAACACTGAACAATCACTGGATTAATAACACTTTCTATTAACAGGTTGGGCAACCTTTTTGATTAAATTGAGCATCAGTTTGGGCCCCTACAAGGTGACAAACCGTACAGTACATCCAAACATATGTAATTCTACCCATGACTTCACATCTGTAATTCAATGTCAGTGAAACAACCCCCAGGTGCACCTGTTTCTGAAAGACTGGCACCATACTTCAGGCTTCATTTACCCCATATGTCAAATGTTGCCTTGACATACAACACCATATATGAGAGCTAGTGGTGATGTAAGTACCTATTTGGGGCACTTTATCAGCAATAATCTGACAAATGCAAGGTGTACCTAATCCAGTGACCGTTCAGTATATATTAAACAAAGATCCAGCTGGCATTACATAGGTCATACAAACTGCAGAATTAAGCAATAGTATGGGAAGCAGCTGGTTTGCCTTTGTTGGAGCTGATTCACATGAGGCTGATTCCTGCTATTGTCATGTGGAAGCTTTTTGGCATGTGCTAGCATGACCTGCATTACCCAACACTAATCCCAGGTCCTTTTCTGTCTGGAGTTTCTTCTAGTTTCTGCAAGGGTTTCCTCTGGGTCCAAAATCATGCAGTAGACTATTTGTTGCCCCTTAGTTACCCTTACAGCTGAAATAAGATTCAGACATGAGATCTGTGCAGCCAGCCAACATAAAGTGATGATAGTGTATGTCATGCGATTTTATATGCCAGGTGGCATATAATCATTAATAAAGTGCCCCAGGGGGTAGTTACATCAAAATATGGCTTCCAAATAAGTTATTGATCTCTCCACTGCATAGCAGAAGGCACAGTGGAACAGCTCCTCCACCAGTTCTACAATGGGTAAGTGCAATCAATTTTGAATGGCAGACCCACCCCTGCTTAATGATAATAACATAATATTTTAACTCAACAATCACATCCATGATGTTTTCCTATTCTGTACCCATGACCTGATCAATAAAAAATGATTTACTGAAAATGACTAATAATCTACAAATTGGTTAATTTTTGGTGATGGATAATTTTGTGTATTGTATTCTAATAGTGAAGAAATGGGAAAACAACATCATTATTTTTTGCTGTTAACAGAAACCCCATTATGATTGCCTAACTGTGTCCTAGGTAGGAAGGATACTGTGTGTAAACCACGTTGCATCATCCAGACTGCCAAGAATGGCTCTGCTGCTGAACCCGAATAGATGATGTTCTGTCATTCAAAGCCTCTCAGTTATTAGACAATTTTGACAGGAACACACATGAAGCCTACAGGGCTCAGACCATATTCATTATACAATGTGGCTCTAATCTTATTCTTTCTGATTTGTATTTGAATATTGTTAGTGTTATTTTCAAATAAATAATGATAATTTCAAATAATTGATTGTTAAATCTATTAAACCAATTAAACTAAAACAGTGATTGCTTTGTCAGCATGTGGGTTTACATAATTTTTCTTGTATTCCAGACCTAAAACTACAAGTATTTTTCTTCTAGCCTCTATCAGGAAGTGTTTATTGAACTTTTGCTGAACTTACATAAGCCCAATATTATCTGTTGGACTGTTTCATTACTTTCCTTGCCAACCAGTAGAGAGGGAACCAAATATTTTGCTATTCCCCAGACCATGTGTTAGTTGGTTTGAAAACTCCACAGCCTGGAGTGCATTCTAGTGGAAGCCGAAGATCAGTGAAGTGCCCCTGAGCTGACTCTCTATGGAGTCAACTAACAGTAGCCAAGCTGCAGAAAAGAAATACATTAAGTCTTCTTTTTCCTCACTCGAGACAAAAACAGCTCACCTTGCTATCTATTGTGGATATGCATTGCCAGCTGGAGGGAAATTGTCTTTTGTGGGAACATTAATGCAGACATGCATCCTGCTGTCAAAGCATCATTCTCTCAGTAAGGCCTTTCCCTACTGAGCTCTCTCTCGTTCCCATCAAAGTTGCCTAGTATTTTCCTCTTCATTAATAACCTTCCTCTCTCTGCCTACAAATAAGTTGTTCCCTGCAGTCGCTTCTTCTTTTAAGCTTATTTTGACTCCTTTTGTTTGATGTGCTGTGATAAATAATATGACTACGCAGATGCAGTTAGAAATTCATGGATGCTCATTTTTATTAATAAATGATCAATTTGCTGAAGCGTCT
This sequence comes from Xyliphius kryptos, assembly GCA_025769995.1. Lineage (NCBI taxonomy): Eukaryota > Metazoa > Chordata > Actinopteri > Siluriformes > Aspredinidae > Xyliphius > Xyliphius kryptos. The sequence continues at coordinate 6,644,574 of JAOUQT010000002.1, read as the reverse complement.
GGTGACGCTTGTGTAAAGGATGTATAAAACCAAAAAAATTTACCTTGCCGCAAGTTGAATTTTTTGGATTAAAACAGAGGCTTAGTGAAATTTTGGACTGTGGCTGATGCCTGTTCCTTTTGCATTGTTGTATTTTGCTGATCGTTTTTATGTCAATGCAGACTTCCACTCCAATACTAGACAAAGCCATGATTTGAAAACACACAGACTTACTGAACATTGTGTTTGTGTGTTTATTAGCTACTATGTGATATGGAGATTACAAACTTATGATATTGTTTTGCACATGGTAATTCATAGAAAAAGTTTCTATGCAAATATATGCGTTAGGATCATTGTGTGTAGGTTGCAAATGTGTAAGGAATAAAAAAATAACACAAGGCGGAACACAGTGGAGATTACAGTAAATCTTCGCACAGTTCTCTATGGATTAAATAATGTTGAGGGATATTGATTAAATTCTTTTGATAAAAGAATGTCTGTCATAATAAACTGAACTTAAAAATTATTACATAACACTTCACACACAGTAGTGACAGTGGGTTAAAATATAAGATAAAAAAAAACATTTTAAATCTTTTTTTTTCTGGCATTTTGTGCAACCGTTTAACCTAACCAGCTTTATAAAGAACTCAGTCTGTAGCTTGGTTATACTGGGTGTCAGGAGAGAATAAACTATGAGCACAGATTTACATAATCACATCTAGGGGCAATTTCGAGTACTGCAATATTTTTGGAGGCAGGAGGCGACTAGGAAATCTGTGATGAAACCAGAAACCGACATACAGTGGAGAGAATATATGAACCTCTATAGCTACCATAAAGAGACATTAAGCCAAAAAGAAGAAAGAAAATAGGATTGATCATTTATTCATTTATTCATTAAGTAGCTACCTAAAACCTATCCTGGAATTTAAATACTAATCGAACCTAAGGGCAATTTAGACATGCCAATAAATTTATACAGTAGCTTTAATTTAGAGGTGGGCGAAACAATACTGCTTACGATAAGATAATTATGTGTAACCTTCAGTTCTTTACCTCTTTATATTATAATAATAAAACATAAAAATCTAATAAATAATAAAAAAAAAAAATTCTAGTATATGCTTTGGAAAAAAATTCCCTGCAGTATTTTAATCTGTTTGACAGCACTAATGATATACAGAAAAAGTTACAAGTATTTCTTTGCATCACCTCAGCCAAATCCTATGAGGTCATTCATTGTGTAATTGCAGCCACTTCAAAACTGCCATCATTTCACGCATAAGAGTGGAGCCAGCAGTCTTGGTGATGGAGTTGAATTTCCCTCAACCACCCTGAGCTCATATGAGCTCAGTGCCAGCAGGGATGTCTGCAATACGGTTTATAAAAGTGCTTCGTTCTGAATTCTAGCTTGTTCGCTGGACACATGATCATTCCATGTGGCAATGCATTCTCATAATGCCATCACAAATGGCACAGAATGAAAGAAAAAAGTAAAGTCCTGTTGTTAAACACTGTTGCTGCAGAGAAGTAATAATGTATGCCATGTTTGTGAGTGCTGTTGACTTTACCAAAAGCAGGTGAAATGCATTTTATGGCAGCCTATCATTAGAAGAGATCATCTTCCCTTTGAATGTCAGAAGCAGCGAAGAATGAAGTTTACATTTCAGAAAGAAATTCAGTAAACGTAAAAATCTATAATTTTGCTAGCAGCTAGGCTGATACAGTCAAGAGAGAATGTTTTTAGTATGTAGAATGTTGTTTACATTTGATCTGGCACAGAAATTATAATTATGTACCTTAAAATTACTCCTAATACTTTCTACAGTGTAGATAAAATAAATGGTACAAGGGCAAGCCAAAATTACCTTCACTTTGACTATAAATTTGAGTTATTTTTAATGTAATCTGAAAGTGAAAGTGATACATTCTGCCACTGTGTTTTCCCCTGCATTTAACCCATCCGTGCAGTGAAACACACAAATACACACACACAGGT
>JAOUQT010000002.1:6599638-6618011 GCA_025769995.1 Xyliphius kryptos | reverse complement strand
GAGGACTACAGCAGGGGCAGATCATTCTCTTATCAAGCCCCACATCTATGGAATAGTCTTCCAGTTAGTGTTCGGGACACAATCTCAGTCTTCAAGTCTCGGCAGAAAACGTTTTTATTTAGTCAAGCATATCCTTCAGAGTCCCTTATAGTTTAGGGCTCAGAGCTGGAGGGTTCATGGTCATAGAGTGTTTTTGTAAAGTGGGATGTTTGAATGTGGTTGCCCGGCCACTCTCACGAGATCACTCAGGTTGTTGACGGTGGAGTGGCTGGCTGCTTTATGTCGCAGGACTCTCTCATGTCTGTGTCACCTTCTGGTTCTACCCTGTAGTTATGCTGCCATAGCGCTGGTCTGCCAGAGTTTCAGCTTGCTCGCTGCACAACTTGTGTTTGAATTGTCCATTAGATAGTTGTTCGTGTCTAACTCTCTTTATTCTTTTTCCCTTTCTTTATTTTCTCGTTTTTATCCTCCCTCTCTTCTCCAATATTTCTAACGAGCTACACCGAATATGTCACTGACGTCTCCTGATTCCTCTGCCGGATTCCCTCCTGCTGCCCATTCACTTTGATTATTATTACTCTAAATGTTATATATTATTGTTAGTTATGGAATTATGTATATGGTATGTTACAGATTGCATCACATCACCCAAATGAGGATAGGTTCTCTTATGAGTCTTGTTCCTCTCAAGGTTTCTTTCTTACTCAGGGAGTTTTTCCTTGCCGCCGTCGCCACGGGATAAATCATCTGGGATAAAACATTTTCTGTAAAGCTGCTTCGGGACAATGTCCATTGTTAAAAGCGCTTTATAAATAAAATTTAATTGAATCTATTGGATAAAACCATACATATAAATAATAATAGTAATGATGATAATAATAATAATGATAATAATAATAATAATTATAGTAATGTAAGTTAGATTTGTTTTTTACTGAGGTCAGTTGAGAGCTGCAATTAGCTCTCCCAGTAAGGTATTTAAGATCATTCTAGGCTAGAGTGCCTCACGGGCCAACACAGATTGCTATGCTCAGCGTATTTAATTATGCCCTTTATTTAATTATGCAGTATTAATAAGTAAGTAGTATATTAATCATTTAGCAGATGTGATGACAGTCCATCGTTCTGAGAGGTTAAACCACAGGGTTCATTTTGATAAAACAGTTTGATAGATGCTATTGGTGCACCGACTGATACATTTTCATTATTTCACATAGTTTTTAGCCAAAATATACAAACAATGCATACAGAATATTAACTTCCTCTAGGTTATTACCAATTACTGCACTGTACTTCATAGTGTTTTCTTGAAGAATATATTCATTATTCAGCATGCCATCTTTGCTTTCAGCATGTGTTTTGTAATGACCGACTCAATATCATGACAGAAAATAAAATGGGACACGCAGTGAATTAATGGAAAGTAAATGTGTGTTTCAGATAGAACATATTAAGTCAAAATAAAAAAAACAAACAAGCAAAAAATGAAAGCAAAATAAAAAAAAATAAAGGTGGGAAAACAAATGATAGAGGGGGTAGGTACTCAGTCCAGAGATAAAGAGGTCAATGATGCAATATATGAGAGGAAAGGGCACCATTTATCATAAAAGCTAGTGATTCCGCCATTGGAGGTGGCCATAATTTTTTCATCTTCAATACTTGTAACATATCCCAAAAGAAATTAAAATAGGATTTGTAGAATATCCAAATATGGCAAGGGAAACATCTGGAGCAATATTTACACCCATGACTTTGGTGAGACAATCAAAATAATTAATCCAAAAAGTACTCAATGAGGGGCAAATAAAATGTGACTAAGGTCCCAAGGGAACCGTCACATCTGTTACACAATGGGTAGAATTTAGATAATTGTGAATTTGATCGATGTGCTCTAAAACCTTTAAATGTAAAAAGTGAAGTCTGACAGAAGGTGCACCTGTACGTATGGTTTTTATTGCCCCCCTCCACAAGTCATCTGTAATCTTATCGCCAGCTCTCGCTCCCACATACTTTAAGTTTTAAAAAATGTAATCTCAGTAAATTTCATGATCTGTGAAAACAGTAAAGAAATAAGAGATTTCTGAAAAGGTTCAAATCAAGCAAAGGTTCCCAAGGGTTGAGATACAACACGAGTTATAATAATACATAAAACATTCAAATATATACAGCACATTTCAAGGTACCCAAGGACACTTTACAACACAGAACAATAAGCACATACAGTACAGTGAGGTAAAAAAAAGGATAGTTAATTAAAGAGATGAGTTTTTAATAGAGATTTGAAGAGAGGAAGTGAAGAGACAGAACGAAAAGAAGGTGAGAGAGAGTTCCACAGAGTGGGGGCAGCCACACTAAATGATCTGCCACCCAAGGAGGACAGCCAAAAACTAAGAATGCCCAGCAGTCCAGCATCGGAGGAACTGAGCGAGCGCAGGGGTGTGTAGGTGGTGAGCAGGTGGGAGAGGTATAGACCGGAGCAAGTCTATGACTGGCTTTGAAAGTAAGGAGTAGTATTTTATAATGCATCCTAACCCTTATGTACAGGAAACCAGTACATCTGCCCTAGAACCGGGGTGATGTGCAAATGGACCTTAGGATCCAAGCCGCAGCATTTTTAATCAGCTGTAATGCACGTATTGTCTTCTTAGGAAGACCATAGAGCAGTGAGTTGCAATAGTAACAAATGCATGGACCAAAAGCTCTGCTGTCTGAGCAGAAATCATGCGGCAAAGACGAGAAATATTATGGAGATGGAAGTAAGCAGACTTTATGATAGAGTGGATGTAGGGCTGAAAAGTTAAGAGAGGGTCAACTGTAATACCAAGGTTTCAAGCAGTAGCAGCAGGAGGAACAGAGGTGTTCCCAATGAGAAGAACTGGGCAGGAAAAAGAAGACAGCGATGCTTTATTGCCAATGTATAGAAGTTCAGATTTATCTGTGTTTAATTGAAGGAAATTTGCCCGTGGCCATAGGATAAGATCTTGAAGACACCTAGTAAGAGAAAAAGGAGGAAAAGGATCAGAGGTCCTAAGGCTGAGGTATATCTGCGTGTTGTCTGCATAGCAATTTAATTTTAACCCATGATATCGGAAAATTTCACCCAAGGGAGAGATGGTCCAAGCCCCGAGGCACACCCTGGCATATGGATGCATTTTTTAAAACGTGTAAAAATGTGTCGCCTGTCAGAGAGGTAGGATTTGAACATGCTAGTGCCACGCCGAAAAGACCAATATTGGACAGTCTGGACAGAAGAATGTTATGATTTATTGTATCGTATGTGGCAGTAAGGTTGAGACGAAGTAGAATAGAAATCACCCCTATGTCAGCAAACAAAAGGAGGTCATTGAGAACACAGAGCACTGCAGTCTCTGTACTATGATATGGACGGAAACCGGATTGAAAATATTCAAGCAGATGATTGTAATTTAAGAAATCAAGCAGCTGGGATTCCACAACTCTTCATACAATCTTATAAATGGTATAAATGGAAGGTTTGAAATAGGTCTAAAGTTACCGAGATCAGTGATATCAAGATCGGGATTCTTGATAATGGGAGTGATTTCAGCGAGTTTCCATGATGGAGGAACATAGCCAGCAAAAAGTGATAGATTGACCATGTGGTAGATAGGGATAGCAAAAGCATCCACAGAGGACTGGAGGAGGATGGTACGGATTGGATCTAAACAGATGGATGTGGTGGACTTTGAGGTACTTTGGACTTAGGGTAATGATTAGTGAGACTTCAGCAAAGTCAACCGGTAGGAAGGAAGAAAAAAGGTTGGAACCATATGCAGGAGATGGATGGGATGGGCAGATACAGGTGCACCCTGAAGCCCCTAAAAGATTGTTGACACCAAAGAAGTTAAGGAAGGCCTCGCACAAACCAGGAGAGGGTTAAACTGAGTCACTGAGAGCACACAAGTTATTTGACTGTGGTGAACAGTTGTTTAGGACGTTGACAAGCTTTTTTGAAAACTTTGGTATTATAAGAGCAGCGAGCAATCAGTCACATGGTCTGTAAATGCAATTTACATGCAATTTACAATTTAACAGAGAAAGAACATCAGGAGCAAGGACAGACCCAGTGTCAATAGGGATATTAAAATCACCAGGCACGATAATTGAGGGGGAAAATGAACTAATGACTGTCAGTCTGTGAGTTTAGATAAAAAATCATGTACTGAACTTTTAGGTGGATGGTATATTAGTAGTAAAGTAACTGGTCGTGGGCCGGTAATTTTTAAAGCAAGACATTAAAATGAAAAGACAACTTGAACATTACAAAGAGAAAGGTTGATCACAGGACTACACAGAATGGCCAGACCCCCACTCGCCAGAAGTTCGAGGTGCTGTAGAGTTTAAATCCAGGAGGGGTTGCTGCATTTAAATGGAATAATTCACTAGGATTCTGCCAGGTTTCAGTCAGAAAACTCAGATTGATGTGATGGTGGACAATGTAGTCCTGGAGAATTGTGGCTGCGAGAGAGCGGATGTTGAATAGTCCAACGTTGAGAAGCCTCGCGGAATCTTACCTAAGTCTCTTCCACGAAGCAGTCTGTGTCGGTGTCTCCTGGATCCGAAAGCTGTAATATAACCATCAGGAGAGTAGGCAATGTTTGCGGAAGCAGCAGGGGAATCAGGAGATCGAAGACAGGAGATCGATAGCAATAGCAAGCAGCCACAAGCAAGTAGCATGTACAGGGCAGATACGAAGCCGACAGGCTCGAACCAGACAATCAAGTAGCAACACCAGTAACCACTAGATAGCTGTCAGTATAACCATGAGATGAACAAAAATAGATTCGCTCACCTCCTGGACGCTGAGAGACCAGGCAGTATGTAGAAGGCTCGTGAATTATTGTACCGTGACCTGGCCGCTAAATCCGGCAAATGCTCACTGTGGGAGCGGCACAGCGATGCTTGCAATAGCTGGTTTAGCGGAAACTATGCAATCAATAAGCTGGATGGTAGAGGTCCAGAGAAGGTCCAGGTGCAGATGAAAACAGTAGATTTAGGTAGCACAAATGATAGAGAAAACAGATCCAGCGAGAAGCGGCAGTGACAGTGTCACGCACAGCGTAGTCTCAGTCTGAGATATATCCACTGTCCCTCTTCTGCACATGTCCAAACCCTTTCAGTCTGCCCTTAATCCTGTCCATCCTGGTCACTCGTAATAAGAACCTTAACATCTTAAGCTCTGCCATCTCCAGCTCTGCTTCCCGTCCCTTTGTCATTGCCACTGTCTACAAATCATACAACAAGGCTGGTCCTTTCCTTTCACTTTTGCTGTAACCCTTTTGTCGAAATCACTTCAGACACCACTCCATCCACTCCATCCTGCCTGTACTCTCTTCACCTCTTTTCTACACTTCCAATCTGCTTGGACATTCGATCCTAAGTATCTAAATCCCTGCACCTTTGTGACCACTTCTCCCTGTAGCCTGACTGTTCTACCTTCCTCCCTCTCATTCACACACATGTATTATGTTTTACAAGTGTTGACTTCCAGTCCCCTTCTTTTCAGAGCATACCTCCACCTCTCCAAGTTCTCTTCTAGCTGTTACCTGCTCTCACTACAGATTACGATGTCATCTGCAAACATGATAGTCTATGGGGATTCCTGTCTGACCTCATCTTTTAGTCTGTCCATCACCAGACCAAACAAGAATGGGCTTAGAGCCAATCCTTGATGCAGTCCCACCTTTACCTTGAAGGTAACTGTCACTCCTTCAGCACATTTCATTACTGTCATGCTGTTATGATAAATGTCCGGCACCATTCTAACGTACTTTTCAGTCACTACGGAATTACTCATACAATATCACAGTTCCTCTCTCGGCACTTTATCATAAGCTTTCTCCAAATCCACAAAGACACAGTGTAGCTCTTTCTGATCTTCTTTAAACTTCTCCATCAGAATTCTTAAAACAAAAATCACATCTGAGGTACTCTTTCTTGGCATGAAAACATACTGGCGCTCACACTCATTGATTGTTTAAGCCTAGCTTTAACAACTCTCTCCTAAATCTTCATTGTGTGACTCATTAACTTTATGCCGCAGTAATTGCTGCAACTTTGCACATCAACCTTGTTCTTATAAATCTGTACAAGTACCTTTTCCCTCCATTCCTCAGGCATCATTTAACATTTTACACTTTAAAGAATGTAGTTATCTTTATTGATATGTGTTACACATATAATGTTTACGGCCAACATAAGAGTAAACTCAATATTTTAAATATTACAAAATCTTGCCTTCCATAAATTGAAGTTGAAGGTGTTTATGAGACTTATGCTGGTGTGTTGGTTGATACCATTTATATTGATCTCCAGTTTCATACTGGCTAAAATTGCTATTTGCTGTTAATGGAAACATCCTTAGCTTTAATATATAAGTTTTAATAAAAGTTTTAATAAGTTTTAATAAAAACTTGGAGAATCTGTATGCAGGTGTATGGATGTAGACACAGGCCAAAAATGTCAAATAATGTTGCAACAATTGTAGAACACCAATTTCATTTAAATTGACATGTAAAATGTTCTTTGTAAATGATCTACACACATACTTATACATATACAGTACATTAGTCTTTCATAAAATCTGATCAGCCACTCTAAGATTATCTTTAGTTATCTTTAGTAATAACATTTCTAAATTTTAGGATACTGCTTCATTGAGCATTATTGCTTAATTTTTTGTTCTTGTTTTGATTATGTTTGTTAATAAATTGCACTTGCCTCCTAAATGTTTTTTCAGACTCTATTCAGTCATTTATCTAACTTCTTATCCAGCATCAATTATATACATTGCATTGTTTTACACAACTAGGCTGGTGAGGGTCAAGGGACTTGCTCAAGGGCCTTGGACTGTCAGATTGGCAGTGGTAAGATTTAGACTTGTGACCTTGATGTAAGTAGTCCAACATCTTAACTGTTGCCACTACCACTACACTGTTGCCACCAACACTACAAAAATATTTAGGGAACATGTAAACAACACAATGTAACTCCATGTCAATAACACTTCTGTGAAATCAACCTGTCCAGTTAGGAAGAAACACTGATCGTGAATCAATTTAATCTGCTGTTGTGCAACTGAAACAGACCACAGGTTTCACTGCACAGATGGGTTAAATGCAGAGGACCAATTCCGCTGTGTGCAAACAAACTTCAAACAATCAGCTATTACAGGAGGCACATCAAGCAAGCAATGTGGCAAGAAGGTTCGCTGTGACTGCCAGCACAATATTCAGAGCATGGAAAAGATGCCAAAAGGTGTGGAGTGGCCATAGGAGGAACAGGAGAAGTACTGCCAGAGCACTGCAAAATATCCTCCAGCAGGCCAATAATATGCATGTTTCTGATAAAACTTTCAAAAACGGATTGCACGAGTTGTGCAGATCGATAGGCAATTGACACCAAGATGGGTGTATTTGCCATTGGTGCCCTCTGCTCTTCATGGATGAGAGCAGGTTCACAATGAGCACAGTTTCCACTGAAGTTTGGATTAGCCTGTAATGTAATTTTCCACTTTTATTTGGATTATGATTCCAAATTCATACTTCTGATTGATCATTTTTAATCTGAATTAAATCAGTTAATCTCGGATGAGCTTGTGCCCAGATTGTTCATATATGGCTTTCATGGTGGAGTTTTAACTTGCACTTGTAGTTGAATTTAATTCAACTCAATTCAATTCAATTTTATTTATAAAGCGCTTTTAACAATAAGCGTTACTTACTGAGTAAGTAAGGAAGAAACCTTGAGAGGAACCAGACTCAAAAGGGAACCCATCCTCATTTTGGTGATGAAATCTGCATACATCTAATACATGCTTCTATAACTAACAAAAATATATAAAAATAATGATATAACACTAATATATAATATATACATAACATACATCTAATACATAATTATATAACTAACAATAATATAACAATATATACATAATATATATAATATATATATACATACAAAAAACATACATACCATATACATAATTCCATAACTAACAATAATATATAACATTTAGCATAAATGTTATATAGATGAACAAATGAACTGTGTTCACTGATAATAAATCAAAGGTCACAGGCATTAAACTTTGGTTTTTGGCCTTTCCCCTATTTGCAGTAATTTCTCTAGTCTCTCTGAATCTTTTGATTCCTAAATTCCTTGCAGTCGCATGTTCAAAAATGTTTTTTTTTAAATGTTGATAATTATTTTCTCATGCATCAGAACTGAGCTTTTTGGGTGATGCTCCCTTTGTACCCAATCATGACACTAACCGTTCACTTGTGGAATGTTCCAAACAGGTGTTGGCTAGTGTTTTCTTTCCCTTTTGGAACGTGTTGCAAGTATCAATTTTAAAAAAAATGAATATTTGCAAAAAAATCAATTAAGTTTATATGTTTCAACATTAAATATCTTGTCTTGTACAAAGTCCCAACTTCATTTGAAAAGGGGTTGTATTTTTTTAGCAGTGTATCTGTTGGCAGTCATCATATATGAAAGCTGAATGTAGCCAGCTGGGGGTACGTTATCAGTGGCCATATTTGACCTGCTAGGTGTTCCTAATTTAGTAATCATACGATATATATCATCATGTATATATGATGGAGCATAAGACTAGTTCTGAACTCTCTGATATTTCCTCTGATTTGTCATTGGGGGCACTAGGAAACATACCCTGGTCAGGTAATTAGTTCTCAGAAGATGAGAGGTCAGGGGATAATTTCCCCAGGAGAAACAACAATAAACCCCAATTTAATGTATTGCCTGGAATAGAAGAGGGGTTTGTCTGGTAATAAAAGGTAAACATGCAGCTTTAGGAAAAATTCTACCTTTTCTTAAGAAACAGTATGACACCTAATGCTGGCCTAATTTCTCATGGCATTTAACCTTTTAGTACACAACATTTTGGTATGAGACTTTAGAAGCTTCCACTTGCATTTCTTACATGCATTTCCTCATTTCATAAGCCAGTCTATAGAAAAGTGTATAGAAAAGTCAATCTATAGAAAACTGGATTTTGTAGGGTTTTTCAGTTGATGAAAATCAATACATGCTATATATTTATTCATATAATATAGCTCTGTTATTATATGAAATTATATGTAATCATTTGTAATTGTATGCTGAGTGAAGTTTAAATAAACTGGCTGAAAATATGGTAGGGTCCCCCAAAAACTTGAATGCTCTTTAGTATTATTCAATTATTATTACAGGAGTGGGATTTTTATACCAAACTATAAACAGTACTATAAGCTTTATTCATAATCATGTGTCTATATGTGTCTTTGTTAGCAAATATCACATCTCAGAACAAATAAGATTGGATTTTTCTTAAACATCACAGTTTGGGGCGCTATGTAAATCATTTTAGCGGTATTTTAATTCTTGTTCATATATTAGACTCATATATGATGCACTGAATACATTATGTTAATCGACTCTGATAATGGCACAAATGGGTTTAAAGATGTTACAGTTTTTATTTTTTTCTGTGCATGTCGGAATTTTATGTCAGCAGAAGTAGCCTAAAAACAGTCTGATTAAGTCTTTCTTGAAGGGCTCTGATTTGAGAGACTTCCACAAGGCATTTTACATCTATTATTGCTTAGCATATAGAGTAGATATCACTGTTTTTTATTAAATTCTATTTTGTCCTCTAGCCCCTTGTTCAAACGGCAAAACCTTGAAGGGTTGTAATGGAACTCCAGTGCTGTTCCAATGATTAGTGATTTGAGGAGTTGAATAGCATGGTTGATAGTTTCATTCCTTGAGCTATGGGAGTCCCAGTGGAATAATGTTATTATACTTCATGCATACAGAGTGAGAATGAAGTATGAGGGGGTAAATGTGGGGCAAAGCTCAATGCATGATAGGTTCTACATAAATGAGAGCATACTACATGTAATCATTCACACAAAGTTTGTGGTTTGTGTCTGTGGGCATACAAACACAAATGAATGCCCATAGTTAATTACCTATAAGGCAAGTAGTGCTAACTGGTTAACTGGAGCCCCAGCGCAGTCAGCTGGGGGAGTAGAGCCCTGATCAAAGCCTGATCAGGGGGTGTCATGAGATCCGTGATGCCGAAGGGTGGGACGAGAACACACGGCGAGCTAAAGTGTGGGACTATCGACGTTGGCGAAGCATGAGGTAAGAGTGACATCCAAAGCATGGCAAGGTGAAGGAGGGAGTGAGCCGGTCGAGGTAGTTGGTGCAGCAACCTCCACGGCAGATTAGGAGATCAGGGCGACATCCTCAACGACGTCAGTGGCGCAGCAGGGCGAGGGGATCTCCTCAGCGACAATGGGTAGTCAAGCGACGTCCTCGGCTGCCTGAGTGCTGACCGCGACGTCCGGGATGCAGCCACTGGCGAACTGATCTGGGATGGGATGGTGACATCACATTGCCTGCTGCAGCACAAGAGCTATGACACTTTTGATTTGGCCATGCATTAGGGTTGCCAGAGTTTCCGGGTTGCTGACAATTTCAGTGTATGTAATGCCTTGGTATCATGCCTTATCTCCAGAAATCATACAAGAGTAGCGTTAGCAATTAAGTGTGGATTTTGTGAAACTAAATAAGAAAAACAGAACAGAAAGACGCTAAACTTGCACATTCTTAGCATAAACTATCGTATTAAGGCAAAATACAAAAATCAATCAAACATAACCCAAACAATGACCGACAACCACTGTGTTTTAAAACTTAACTTTTTTTTATATTCTAATCGCACACAAGAATCAGCTGTGCAGCTCTAATAATACATTCCACTTATATGGCACCTTTCAAAATACTCAAGGACAGTTCACCCAGAGAAGTAAATACATAAACCAAATCATAAAGAGACAGAAAAGAGAGTTAATTAAAGATATAAGATTTCAGAAGAGATTTGGAGTGTGTAAGAGAAAACACAGAGTTAAGAGAAGATGGACAAGAATTCCATAGAGTAGGGGAGTGTTGGGGGTCAGCAGATGCGAGAGATAAAACGGGGCAAGGCTTTAAAAGTGATAAGCAGAATTTTATAAAGAATACGTTTATTAACAGGGAGCCAGAGAAGTTGAGAACCGGGAAGAACCAGTGAGATGTGGTCATGTTTACTAATTGGATGTGAGGAACCTGGCCACAGCATTTTGAATTAGTTGCAGTAGACAAATTGTCTTGTTAGGAAGGCCGGAAGTTAGCAACTAAATCACATTACCGCTCCGACCAGGTTGCTATTGTCACCGGAAACGTCATAACACCATTTAGAGTTGCCACAGTTCACAGGGTCCTGACACATGGCATAAGTAAAAAAGACACCGCTTTTGATAATATTTGCATTAAGAAGTCTCGGCTGAGGGAGAAAAGAAAAGCCACCCGAACTATAAAGCATTGTTTTTGAGCTCAACATAACTATCCAGAATAAAGCATAGCAATGTTTATCTTTCATAGTCATATGTAATATCTACTTCCTGATGGAAAATGGGTTGAAATCATATTTTATGGCTCTGTTTTATGAATGATCTTCTTATTTCTTTATTATACAGTATTGTAATTGACCCCATATTTAACTTAATTTATATACAGTGTATAATGTTTAGAGTATTTTCAATCACAATTTTTTTGTCCATGGATTGTAAGTGTTTTATTCAAATTTATACTATAAAAATCTTTTACGCCTTTTAATATTTTTTTTTTAGGAAATCATAATCTGTGTTTAACATTTTTTATGACCCTAAGGTCAAAATATAGCTGTTGTTCAAAAAGGTTCTATTGGCACAAAAGGTGGTATATTAAATTCGAATTTATAATTTGGCAGAGTCTCTGAGAAATGTGTGAATAATCTGCAGTCCAAGTCGACACACTGTGATACTCTGATTGGTTCAGATTATAGCTGAAACCTGATGGCTTTTGCCAACATAATTGCGGGCCAAATTAGGTTTAGAAGAGAGACCAGATGCTGAATGAAAGACAAAATTAATTTTGGTGGCTAAGCAGACCTGTGAATAAGAATGAGTGAATCTGAGACTAGTGTAATAATACTGGTTAAAAAATGCTAATTATTTTGTTTAACTTTCAAATATTATAATATATAATAAATTTCAAGTATTAGTGTATTACAACGACAATTATAACAATACATTATGTGTTACATGTTGGAGAATACCACATTTTCTATTGAACATTAACAAAAGTAAAGGTACTAAAAAAAGTAAAGGGCATGAATGAATAATCCATTAATCATCCCTTGTTTTTTATGACAATAGTATGACAGTGAAGTGGTCGGCTGAGCATTGAGATTAAATTCAGTGCTAGTTTTAACCAATTGTACATTTCCCTGCTTTCTTTTCCAGTCAGATGACTCAGTGTATATTTGATAGTATAGATCGCCTGGTATAAGTATATGGTATAAGTAATGTGCAGGTTGACTTGTGATTTACAAAGATTTATAAATAGATTCATTAAGCAGTAGCTGATAATCACCATTTAACTGGCACACTTGTAAATTAATAACTGGATATGTGTCTTTACGTGTATATGTATCAAGACATGACTGGACAAGGAAGAAAGTTTAGTTCATAGTGCCTTGGAGAGAGTACATTTGTACTGCATGTCTATGTGTTCTGCATATTCAATTCATACTTATTCAATAGAAATATTGAATAAAGCATGTTCAGTCCATTAGTTTTTGCAATTATTTTGTATGATTGAATTATTGACTTTTGTATAATGCAACTGTTTACACTTAATTTTAATGAATGTATTTTAATAAATAACTGTAATAACTTGATATATACAATTTTTTGCACTTTATATTTTATTATTTTAATTTTATTTCTATGGACCAATAGAATATTATAAAGCAACTTCACTGCAACACCTGCCATCTCTGTTATTCAGTACAAATACAGAGTAGCATACAAAACAAGCAATGTTCAAATCAAATGTTTTTGAAGATAAAAAAAGATTTGAATTACTGTAATCGCATATTTATTACATTATATAGATCAGTGGAGAATTCCACATTAAAATTAATACAAACCTGATTAAAAAAAAAATTAAAATTGTAAATAGAAATGGAATGGAATGAGGTGGGAGTTTCAAAATTCCATATTTACCTCACTGTAAAGTCATCATTTTTTGTGTTGGCCAAACATCCAAATACCAACCTTTTGATCAAACTAGCTACAACATTAATACTTGTTGGCCTACTTATTCATAAATTAACTGTCAGCAGAAGACTTAGATAGCACAACATCATTCAGTCTCTGGGGTGGACATCAACGATCAAATTACATCACTCAGCATGGGCTGAAATGATAACCCTTGTGCCAGCAAGGAAAAATCAGAATCTACACCATGCCCTACTTAAACGGCCAGTAAGTGTCAGTCCCTTTATTCATGTTTATTTCAAGACATTTATTTCCCCCTGGAAATTTGGCTGTGCAGATGCTGTGTTGAACATTTTGATCTGCATAACCCATTTGTCTGTGTCTCATTTCCTACAGTAGATTTGATATATAGTTCATTGGTATATACAATATTATATACACCTTGTCATTTGGGATAAAGTTGTAAAATGTAAAAACTAGTATGACTCTCTTCTACTTATACATGCAGAATGATTTACACTTGTTTATTATTAGATTCATACACATGCTGAGCTACACTGGTTACTAGGGCTGATATATTATATTTATATCTTACACCTGCCTGATCCATCATGATGGCCAGCATTATGTATAAGCTCCCATCATGTGGAATGACTAATTCTACTAGGAATAAATGGAATAAATAGTAACTTGTATAAACTACATGATTATATTATGTATTTAATTTCTGTATAGCTGCTTTTTAACAACTTCCCGTTGTAAAAAGCAGTAGAGAAATAAAATTCAATTAAATTGAACTAAATATATATGTATGTTGATATGAGATGGTCATAAAAATATCATAAATTAATTCAGTTAATGCATACTAATTGACATGGATGTTGCTGTCCTGTGCCCTTTATGTCTAATCATTTGGACATGCATAAAAAGTAAAAACAAGCCATCATTTTTCAATCTCTCATGCTCTCAAGTATTGATACAAAAGTCTTGACTCAACAAGCCTGTGTGACACTTTTGTTGTTACTGTGCAAGATAAACAATGATTACACACTATGTAATATGTATACTAGGACAATGAGAACATGCTTTTGTATATCCTCCATCATTGCATCTTGAAAATAATTGTTAATGTGTATCTCAACAGACAGAAGCCTACAATAGATTTTATCTGATGCTTTTAAAGATGCATGCATTCATTACAAGATCAGAATGATCAGAATACACTCCAACCCTCTCAATCTACATCCCACTCGCTTATACTATATTGATCAGTCAGGCCTTTGCTTTAAAATATGTAAAGATTCACACCTAAGAAAAATAGGCAAATAGGTAAAGAAAACATTATTTGTTTAAGAGACATTAGAGATCCACAATACAATCTGCAAACAGTGCTAGAAATATCATGGTATCTTCAGAGACAGGTACAATATAAGTGACAAACTAAAGAAAAAGCTATTGCCTTGGTTCTTTGTAAAATTGAGTCATTGTATATATTTCTAGGGAAGTTTGGGGGATTTGTATGTATCAAAGGTTTTAGAGCATTTTGAAAGAAGTCTTGGTAAAATCAGTTATAGAACACAAATAATGCACCATTAAAGTATTTAGAGAATACTATATCTTTTAAAAGAATTGTTTTTTGTATAACTTCAGTACAGTTTCAGGGGAAACTAAATGTTCTTTGGTGATTTGTGGTTGCCAAAATTAGTTGATGAAACTGACATGCTTAAACATGCTTGGAGATACTAAATTTATGTATTCATTAATTTATATATTCATTAAATTCAGCTTAATCCACACAGGACCATAGGCTAGCCAGTGCCACCCAGCAACTTTTGGTGCAAAGGCAAGGGAACGACCTTTGACAGGGAGGGATAATTTAAATTTAAATATACAAAGCATGCATTTTAGCTCGCATGTCTTTGAAATGCAGGAAAAAAACTGGAACACATAGCGAACATGCAATCATCACATAGAAATTTCCCAAGTTGTCCCTTCCAGGGATCGAAACCGGTTATTATTGCTGTGAGGTGACATGACTACCAAGCTACAAAATAAATTAATAATTGTTAAAGAAGTACATTACTGAAATACATTAAACAAAAAGAAAATATGTATTAACAAAAGTAATTAATTCAGATGATTTATTGTGCCATTGACCAATGTTCAAGCAAGTCATCCTATAAAACAGACTGAATATTTTTCTGAGATAAAACTTTAAACAAGGTCAAAACATATCAATCATAAAGGAATCCATGTCATTCTCAAACTCACAACTTTAGGAACAAACTTAAATCAAAACATGACAATTTTGTTATATTTCAAGCTGAGTATCTATTTGAAAGGTATCTGATACAGCATAGAAACACTATACTTTAAAACACCAAATAGACAAGACCTGAGAAAGTGTGTTGCAATTTTTATCCCATATCATAAAATAAATTTTATAGAATATATAATACAGAATATAATTCAGAAAATTCAGATTCAGAATATAATCTTGCTTGATATCACTAAATATAGTTTACATTTTTGAAAGATTGGCTTTTATGTACTGGAATTGTTTGTCTAGCACATCCCCTGCAGCTCATTGATCATTAAATTAATATTTTGTAAAGTCACATGCTCACATCAAGCATACTGTATGTCTGTTTCTGCATGACAATGCAAGGCATCATCATGCCAGAGTTGCATGAGTTAACAGTGTGACTTTGTAGACATAGAAGGCATGTTGTTAACTGGCCAACCTAGTCTCCTGTTGACAATGTATGATGCATCATAAAGAAGAAAATCAGACAACAAAAACCTAGTCTATTTAGCAACTGATAAGTTGTGTAATAAAACAAATGAAAATAAAGCATGCCTTTACCATTATAAATTATGTTACCGACTGATTATTCCTAACAAATGGGCAGGTAGATTTCTTTTTATATTTATGTTGTGACTGTTCTGTTTATTACATCAAAGTTATCGGGCTCCCACTAGAGGGCTACAGTAATCTCAGAGAATGCACGGCAATGCATTGCACATGATGCAATAGATGAAAGATGAAGAAGTGGGGTTTAGACCTTTTGCTGCTGCATGAATGAAATTATTTTGCACAATATAAAAGGCATGGGGTGGAAAGGAGTACAGTTAACTTGGGATTTCTGATCTTTAACAAGAGCAATGCATTTTGTTATTTTTTTCCATCTTATTCTTATGTATAGTGTAAAATATTTTTTTTATTAAATATAGTATGGCTCTGAAAGTAACGGGGCAAAAGAGTTGTTACTCTCATATGGTTTGCCCTTTTGTAGAATCCATATACTGTACAACTACTGTGGATCATGCAAGTTTTGGATTATTTATAAACATATGTGCATTTGTGTGCTTATTTGTTCTTTTTAAATTTAGTGATCATACCAGTGGAAGGCACTGCTTTTTTCTGAGAACCTGCAGCTACCTATTTGCAATTTTTCCCTCTTTAATACCAGTAACGGAAATACAGACTGGGAAATATTTGTAGCAAATGTAGTTTATTGGACACATTTTATACAGTCAAAAACATGATCTATAAACAACGTTTACTGAAACAGAATTAGGTTAGTTGTACCATATATGAGCAGGAAATATAACTGAAATGGGGGGTTAAAAAAGAGAAAAGATCTACCCTTGTCATTTGAGGGTGTGATACAAAACTGAAATTTAGGGTATCTATATTAGGGCAAATGTCAGCATCTCTTCAGTGATCTCAGCAATGGACATACCTATACATATACTTAGAAGTTTTCCTTAGTTTTCTTGTTGCAAACTAATGTCACACACTGCCATCAATAGTTGGCTGCACAGATGCGCTCCATAGAATAATGATTAGCTTGCTGAACATCCCAATCTCTTCTCAGTTGTCACAGCATACATATTGCAATCTAACATAATCCCAGAACTATAGAGAAGCATGAATCTAAAGCAGATAGTATGCTATGAGGAAGGGGAGTATATACATGTATTAATATTTTTTGGTCTCTTGGAATATAATACTTTGTGGTGATGAAAGTATGTGGCATGATCAATGGCAGAAGTAAGCATGCATTTTATATGACCCATATTATACAAGTATATGTAATATACTGCAAAGAGAAATCACTTTTAACATGTTTATTTTCTAAACAAGTACTATGCCAGATAAACTCTCAAAGCAACATTGAACTATTAGTCAGAATGTGACAAAGTAAATTCTTAGACTGATTTGCATTAGTGGTCGATAGAAAACAATAGAGCCCTTTTTTGAGCCTGAATATATTGATCTGTGAGCAAAGTTATAGGTGAGTAATTGCATGTCTGAAGCTGAGCTGAGCTGAGCTTCTTTTTTACTGTTTTGCTGCCTGCAAATTTGAAACATTTGCCCTATTAAAGATGACTTTTCAAATTTCTTTAGTCATCAACAACATTGGCCTTTTCAGCATTCAATAAGAATTAATAAAAAATTATAAAACAGTTTTATTGTGAACTTTTAAGTAATTGATTCAATATTTATTAACAATTTATTTAAGTTAATCTGGAAACTTAAATAAATAAAGTAAATATTAATTTTAGTTTTAAGCTAGCAACTTCAAATATACAGTATATTATGCCTTTTTAAAAACTTTTTAATATAACGTCAGTAACTTTAAAACTGTATTTGTATGTATTTTTAATCATACATCATACCCTGAAACAAAAAAAAAACAATCATTGGTACTATTAAATACATCAATTTTGAGTAACAGCCACGTTTGTGTCTATGGTGTTGCCACCATCCGTTGGTTTTTGGTAGTACTACTGGAACTATTACATATTGTGTACTGCACACAGGTGGTTCCATGTGGCTAACATAATTACGTGTGTTTCAAACACACATATTATCCTTTGATTTCTTTTTATTGTGTTTTGCAAACATACATATTGTTCTTTGATTTATTTTTATTATTCCACACACTTTTTGTGCCTATCTCCTACTACAGTTAATGAGAGATCTCACAGGTTACATATCAAAATGACCAGGAATGTTTGGGAGAAGTGGTAGGCCACGTAAACTGACGGAGTGATGTCAGCAGATGCTGATGCACATAGTGGAAAGAGGTTGCCAACGTTCTGCAGAGTCAATCACTAAAACCTCCAAACTTCATATGGCCTTCAGATTAGCTCAAGAACAGTGCGCAGAGAGCTTCACGGAATGGGTTTCCATGTCGAGCAGCCAAATATCTGTATCAAGGCAAGTGAGTGAATACCTTTGGAAATATAGTGTA
>JAOUQT010000002.1:6483058-6497612 GCA_025769995.1 Xyliphius kryptos | reverse complement strand
CCTCACCAAGTGCTGAGTGGATTAATGGCCACCCGTGTGTACTCAGGCACCAAATACATCCTCACTGGCCAGATCATTCAGCTTGTCCTTGCTCTATTGATCTGCACGTCTCACAAGTTCACAACTTCCGTATTCTTGCTCCTCCATTTGATAGAAAAGAGATTTACTGGTGGGATGAAATCAGAGTGAGAAGAAAAGCTATAATTCTAGAGGGAAATTACCAACAGAGGCTTTAAATCCCTGGAGTGTTCATTGGGCACTAAAATTAGCCTTTTTGTAGTGCAGATGCAGAAGTACTTCTCAATATTCTCCAAGGTAATTTTTTTTATTAGCAGAAGATTGTGAATGCATATAGATGTATTAATGTATACATTCATTTTTTGAATGTGATAACGAAATTACTCAGGTGTCATCAAGGCTCCTTAAATATACACGTGCTAACATGCATGAGTTTGAATCCCCATAAACTTCATGGATTTTACTTTGTACTTTTTGTTTTGATATCTACTGTTTGTTTTGCTGTATTTTCCGGACAGGGCCTAAATACTGCTTCTTATCTTCTAAATATAAAATCTTTATCAGCCTGTAGAGAGTATACAGTAACTAGAGCAAAGAAAATTAATGTTACTAACTTCAAAAGAGTAATACCATATGCATAGACCCTTCATCCAGCTACTTAATGACACTCCACTATTTTGCCACTAAGATTATAGACAGTAAATTTTGCCACCGAGACCATAGAAAGAATATGAGTACATTTAAGCTATAGGCAGTATTTATATACTCTAATATTCCTTCACTGGCCTTGTGAAAACTGTCTACAGCATTTGTCTGCAATAAAAGTAGTTTGTGGCTTAAAATAATTTTATATTACATATGTCATAAGAAGGAGAAAAAGTCTGTTTGCTGCAATATTGAAGCTGCAGCTTTAAAGGTAAGGCTCCGTGATTTGGACTGATATTCCAACATCTTCAACATTAAAAAGCTTTGATTTTGCTTTTTAATCTAGACTCAGTATGAATTCAAAATATATGAAGTGAAGTTCAGACAGTGACATTTATTCTTTGTTTGCCCCATATGTGTGCTCTTGTAAAATGTGACATAAATTTTCATAGTGATTGTGTTTACCTGCTCATATGTGATTGATCTTTGTGAAATAGAACAAAGTGATGTATTTGCATATTAAAGGACACTTTTAGAGCGCTGTAATTATCTTCAGCGTGCAATGTTATTTATTTATCCATAATTTATTTTCAGCAAGGAAAACATGGCCAGGCCACAAATACGCTGCCGTGTGCCAGTTAAAATTTGCAGTTAATTGAAATTCACATGTGTGTGAACAAAATCAAACTCTCATTTGCATACATGAGCTGATGAAAGAGATAACTGCTAGTATTTGTGCTCGTTATTCTGTCGGAGCCAGTCTGCTAATTGCTAAATGGTGTAAATAGGGGATGGTGTACATTAGCAAACTAATGCATGCAATGCGTCAAAGTAAATGCTTCCAATCAAACACAGTAGTGACTGGTTTTGCAGTTTTATTTTTCTTAATTAAACTATAGCTGAACAGACGATTGGGGTAAAAGAAACATACAAAGGAGCAAACAAATATTATATACAGTATATAGGGTTTATATATAGCCGTGGCTAAATGGATAGGGTGGCTAAATGGAAAAAAAATAATTTTAATGCAGATATTTTGGCTTGCTGAAAAGTATGTACATTAAATGCACTCAACACCCGGTTGGGGCTCCCTTTGCATGAATTGCTGCATCAATCTGCCTGTGGCACTGCTGAGGTGTTATGGAAGCCCAAGTTGCTTTAATAGCAGCCTTCAGTTCGTCTGCATTTCTGGGTTTGGTACCTCTCATCTTCCTCTTGACAATACCCCAGTCAAGCAGAGTGAAACTGTGGTTATTAAACCAGATATTGGTATTTTTGTCAGTGTTGACAGGTTGACAATCAAATTTCCATCTCCAAAAAGCTTTAAAATTTTCAGGTAGACGGTTGCGCTGACTTTGGTCTTGATATAACACAGTGGACATACACTAGCAGATAACATGACTCCCTCAAACCATCACTGATTGTGGAAACTTCACTCTAGACCTCAAGCAGCTTGGATTGTGTGCCGTTCCACTCTTTTTCCAGACTCTGGGACCTTGATTTCCAAATGAAATGCAACATTTATTGCATCTTAAAACAACACATTGGACCAATTAGCAACAGGCCAGTGTTTTTTCTCCTTGGCCCAGGTAAGATGCTTCTGGCGTTGTCTCCTGGTCATGAGTGGAATGATACAAGGACTGTGACAGTTGTAGCCCATGTTCTGGATACGTCTGTGTGTGGTGGCAGTCCACTCCTTGTGATTCTTGCCCAGATTTTTAATGGGCATTTCTTGACGATACTTCCAAGGCTGCGGTTATCCGGGTTGCTTGTGCAACTTTTTATACCAACTTTTACCATTAATACATTAATATGCTTGGAAACAGCACTCTGTGAACAGCCAGCTAGTAGAGTCTTTCAATGACTGCCAATGTCCTCTCCGTGATTGTGTAACGTACTGAACCAGATTAAGGGACCATTTTAAACACTTAGGACGACTGTGGTTTGTGTTAAATATCATAATTTTCTGAGATAATGATTTTGGGTTTTCTTTGGCTGTAAGAAATAATCATCAACAGTAAGATAAATAAACACTTATTCTATATAATGTATGCATTTTACTGTTTGTATTGAATTACTGAAATAGATTAACTTTTTGATGATATTCTAATTCATTTAAATTTTAAAAGGGGCCAACTCCCTATTGCCAACTGTGTAATATGTGGGGAAGATGGATACTAACAGACACACACATGTATGCTGGTATTACTATATTTGTAAGGAAAATCCATAGACTTAATTGTAAATGTAGCTCTTTAATGCTAGCGCTTACCCAGCCCGTTGCAATTGGGGAAAGGGAACCAAGCAATTGCTTGGGGCTCCGAGCTGGCCAGGGGCCCCTAGACAATGACAGATTAAAAAGAAAAATTTGCGACAAACTGTGTGAGTGACTCTGTGATGGTCCATGATCATGACATTGTAATCAGAATCCCCATTCAGGAGGCCTCTCCCACCAGTTTCTGACACAAGCAGGCATTTAGGTTTAAAATTTAGGAAAATTTATAGAGCTAGCATCTAACCCTAAACTTAACCTCAGCAATGAAAAAGACATTTTTTTGTTCTTTAACATTTAAAATTTTTAAAAACTAAAAAATAAACATTTTTATTGGTAGGTCCAGCTAAATGTACTCACAATGCTGGTGAATTGTCAAGAAATGGACCTCACAACTGTATAAAGACAGGCTCACAAATACACTCATACGCTCACCATTTTAATGGGGAATACATTTCCCAACCCAACTGCAGGCTTCTTTGCCAGAATCCACATAATTAATGCTTGGTGCCTTACAGGCGGACACTAGGCTATCACCCTCTACTTGTTCACCTTCAACAATTGTACTCAGCAATTTTGTCTATAAAAAAATTAAAACATGATAAATGAATTTAATTCAAGGGGCTGATTTTTATGCCCAAATATGGCCAAGAGGGCTGACACTCTTTTGTCTGATAACACACCAAACATAGCCTGAGCTAGCAATTCCCACTGAAGGCAAAAACTCTAATGCACATGTCTTGTCCACACTATGTGCATTAAGTCACTAAATTATGCTGGATTATAAAATGCTCCCCCTATTTCTGCTTCTGGCACTGCAACTCTTGTGACAGCGAATTGGTATGATAGGTGATTAGGGTCACTGTGCTTTGAAGATTATTACCGGGATAAGTAAAATTTCTGAACTTCCTTACCAAATGGTTATATTAGTAAATGATTAGTAAGCTATAATAGTGATGATCAAATACAACAAAAGTATTTTAGTAAATTTATTTAGCATTAAGTTTTCAATATAGAGAGACATATAGTATTAGCAATGGCAAAAAAGTTATTGAGATATAAAATTTTTTATCAAATACTAGGTAAAGTAGCTCTGACTTCAAACACCTTAACTACATCTAGGAGATATAAAGAAGATAAAGCGAAGATCTGACATGTTATGTTACAT
Source organism: Xyliphius kryptos (assembly GCA_025769995.1). Taxonomy (NCBI): domain Eukaryota; kingdom Metazoa; phylum Chordata; class Actinopteri; order Siluriformes; family Aspredinidae; genus Xyliphius; species Xyliphius kryptos. The sequence continues at coordinate 6,493,509 of JAOUQT010000002.1, read as the reverse complement.
GTGGTCATTGCTTCATGATGGTTGGCCGCACGGATGAGTCAGCTTTCTCCTTTGTTATAATAATAATAATAATTTATACTTTGTTGATTCCCACAGGGAATTGTTTAACTGCATTTAACCCATTCAGAGCAGTGTGCTGCCCCCCTATTGAAGAGGAGTTGGTGTAAGGTGCCTTGCTCAACATCATTTCAGCCATGATTTGCCTGGAGTAGGATCAAACCAGTGATCTTTTGGTCCCCAGCCCTATCCATTAGGCCACGGCTGCCCGTCGTTGTCTATCCAGGTTATTCTTAGTCTTCCACGTGTGCTGACTGCCTCCAAAATTTCACTCATTATACACTTAAATGCTATTGTATTTAGAGAATATCTAGTCTGTTACAAATGTATGGAAGGCTATATTCAGTAGAGTTCTGTGTTATGGATTTTGAACTATAATTTATCTCAGGGGAGATGAATGCAGGATGTGTTTAAAAATGCACCGCCAAATCTCATAGTAAACAAACAAATCATTTGCATGCATCTTTTACTGCTGTGACAAATTTTGATGCCCTCCTCCCAGTTTCTTATATTTTTGCTAAATGTAAGTTTTAAAGCAAATTAACTCACTCAACATGAGTAAACAAACACAGTGCACTTTTTATACACATATTCAATTTACATAAGGTAATGAAATCATAACCTCACATGTCACCCATGTGATGTGATTTCCTCTAAACCTAATAGCAGGTTATGTTATCAATTGTAAACAAAGGTTTGCTGGTTCTTGTCATGAGGAGGAATGTCCTCTTAACTCTTAGTCACTCAATATATGTGATAATGTGTGATATGTAGCAAACAATGTGTGATAATGCAGTATGGTAATGCAAGTATTATCTAAAATGATAAAATGTTTTTTTTTCCACAAAAATTATTTAGTTTACGATAAATAAAGCTTTCTTTAAAACAAACATTAGTATTGCTGTACTGAATTACGAGCTGGCTTGTGAGCCAGAGAAAGGGAAGATTTTTGAGCTCAGACTTATAACACAGGAATTGCACTATGCTCAGTATGATAAAAAAATTATAATTCCGTATGTTGAATTCAAATAGCATAGTTCTAGATGTCAGTTTACTAAAATTAAAACACGTTAGTGTAGAAGGTCATCATGTCAATCAACATAAACCAGGTGCTATAAATAATGCAAATGTAGCATTTCTTTTTCATATGAGACTGAACTGGTGTTTTATATTTGCACATGTGCTATTTGACAGACTTCCTGCAGTATTTTGGGTCTGCGAAACTAAAAGATATACTTATAGTCTTTGACTGAAGCATTTTAACCAATGCATGTGGTATACACTTTTTGTGCTTCACTGGAGGACGACTAGTAGCCGAAAAGCTTTGCTCAGTGTAGCATAAACAGTCACCCATGCATCGAAACTCCCATTACCTTCCTTGTGTGGCCTGAACAACTGAAGTGGCAAGATAGGAATAGTTGATGATGTGGAACCTCACAATTGAATCAATGTGAAACAGAAAGTGATATACAATACCATATCTCTTTAAATTGTGTGATAGCCCTAACACACCTCACTGTTCACATACTGATGTAAAATGATTGGCATGTTTTTATTTAACATTAACTATGCATCGGTTTGACATTTATTAGCTCAAAATATGTCAACGAGTTTATAACTAGTATCTAAAGAGCTGTGTCTTTTAGATATCTTCTAATTTATAAGCCTATTCTTTACCTAGATATCTATATCACCCAGATTACGATTACGAGACTATAGGATAAGCAGTGTGTTTATTCTTTCCCTCTGCTTCTTACTCAGTATTGATCGGTTATAATACATGTTTAGCCGATCCTGTTTTCTAACCTTTCAACGGCTAGGCTGGATCGATAGCGTCCTACAGAATTTGAGTGACACCATCGGTCCAGCCCACTGTATAAGTGCTGTCTTCAGGCTGGGAGGGCAATATTACTTTGTGATAAATGATTGCATGAAGCTGAACTTGATAAAACGTCAGTTGCTACATTTGAAAATGTTTGTCATGAGATCTACAGATTTGAATGTTCTTTATATGTACAATATGTCTATTTTATATTTTACTTATTTTTTGTTTTAATTTTGTGTAGATTTAAGCAATAATACATCCATATTCTATACTCACTTATCCTAGACAGAGTCACGGGGAAGCTGGTACCTAGCCGGCAGCACATGTCACAAGGTTGACATGGAACCAATCCATCATAAGACACACCCCCGCGCACTCAAACACACACACAAACTGCAATTTAGAGACACTGATCCTGGAAACTATACACAGACCTAGGACGCTGTAACTGGGAATCACACCAGAACCTTCATGTTGTGTGGTGGCAACGCTACCCCCTGCACTACCGTGCCACCCCGGATTTAGGCATGACGATGATTACAGTCATTGCTTTGCAATGGTTTGCTGCACAGCATCCCAATCTCAGCCATTGTGTCCGGAATCATGGCTCATCCGCAATCTCCTGCTTATGTCACTGCTTCATGCATCAGGACACAGACCCTTTAAAATTATGAGTCATCCTCATCTGAGGATATGATGTCCCACATAGATGCTAAATGTGGTGCACAAGGCTACAAGAAAGAGTAAAACTGAAGAAATAAATAAAACAAACCTACAAAACAAAACATAGGAGAAGAAAATGAAACTGGCATGCAAAACAAACTGAGGAAATTACATAGGAGCACAGCCCAAAAACAGAATTTAAGCAAATATGGATAATCCTTTTAAAGTGCATGAATTAATGTGAACAGCTTTAAAGTGTCCATGTCCTGATGCATGGAGCAGTAACATGACCAGAAAATCACAAAGTAACCGTGATTCCTGTCACATGGAGCCCCATCTGGATATTCAAGCCCTTGTTACTAACCCCTTTTTTTCAGCTCCATGCTCTACCAAAAGGCTGCTGATCAGGCACACTGTAGAGATAATACAAGTATACCATTACAATACATCATCTAATATCAGTTGCTGGTCTTTTTTTAAGTTTTGCCTCATGAATGGAAAGGTGTGAGTATGTATGCAAGTAGATCTGTCACTTAGGGGAAACTGACTAAAGGTGTGGGAGTTTTACTTTCCCAAACCAATCGATATGACCTCCAGAAAATGTATTGGCATAATCAATCATTCAGGAGTTTGGGCTGTTTTAAAATTCTGTCTCCTCTCAGCAGCATTTGACATATTATATTACCAGCCATTGTGGCTCATCTGCAAAAGACAATGGTGAATTGCTTGTCTTACCTCATTATTAAATATACTGTACATACATGTAACTAGCAGCCAAGCTCAATGAATTAACAGATTGTTGAGCAGAAATATAATAGAACAAGCGGACTAGCAAGGACATTTAATGGCATGTGAACTGTTTTCAAACATAAACAAACAGGATCTGATTCTGTAAATGAAAGTAGTTCAAAATTTCATATTTTTTGTGAAATAGCAACATTAACATAGAAAACCCCATTTATCACATATGACTTCATAGAAGTTACACAGAAGTACACAGAAGAAAGGTAGGATATAGCCTGTTCTCAATTATAGGCAATGTTCTATGTTTGGATCTGTAATGCTGCCTGCGTTCGGAGTTTTCAAATCAATCAGGTTCAGGCTGACATCAAAACAGCATTACTTATCTGGTGTTCTTGATTTCCAATCTATCTGTCAGGCTGCCTCAAATGGGGAATTTCATTACTTTGAACAAGTAGGGGGATGGCAGGAGGTGTGAGACAGTAAGCATAAATCATGTTATAGCCATTTGCCTCTGTGCAGTGGCAGCACTAGTCTGGCTGGCTATGAATTCAGTGTCAATCGCATGGAATCTACCATATGTTTGTATGTGTTGTGTGTGTGTGTGTGTGTGTCCGCCTTTGGGTTAATCCCACAGTTTGTCACTGTCCTTTGTCAGTCTGACAGCTGTGCGCTTTAATAAAATTGAGATATTTGTCCAATAATTTTCAGTTTCTGCAACCTTTTTTAGATAAAAAAGGAAATACAGTTTTAAAATCATTTTAATTTAATTTTATTAATATAGCACTTTTTATAATAGAACATTGTCACAAAGCAGATTTACAGAAATTCAGGATATAACCAAGACGTTTATCTATAACATGTATAAAGTTATCTATAACTTTTTATCTATAAAGAGCCAGACAGTGACAGTTGGAAAGATGATAAGAAAAAGAAACCTTGAGAGTAACCAGACTCAGAAGGGAAACTCATCCTCATATGGGTGATAGCAGTCTAAAAATAGTCAATTAGAAAAGTGCGTAACTTTGTGTGTAGTAGTGAAGGTGTGTTAACAGCAAATATGTTTATATGCCCATCGTCATTAAGGAACAGTAATTTCTAAAATCTTTTCGGCCAACCACATGGCTGCAATTTGATGAATTTAGGCATGTAGACGTGATAAAGACAATTAGCTAAAGTGCAAACTGAGCATAAGAAAGTTGAAAAAAGTTGAATTAAATAACTTGTTGATGTGAGAGGTCAGAGAAGAATAGGCAGACTGTAATATAAAAGCAACAGTAACTCAAATAACCGAATACCATCTCTGTTGAAAGCATGCCATGAAGAATTAAGGTTGTTGTGAAGGCAAGCAGAAAACAGTAAAGGATGCTTAATTGCATATTTACATAACAATATTCAATTGCACAATAATGCAATGATTTCTATCCTAACTGTAATGGTGGCTCTGTGGCAATATAATTACATTAGTTTTTTTTATTTTTGCAACATATTTTATTATTTATGTTAAAGCTTCTTTATTTGCAATATAATATTTAATATTCTGCTTGTGGTGGGCCAACTCAAGAAAAACCATGTTCACACTGGGTTTTCTCCGGGTGCTCTGGTTTCTCCCGCATTCAAAAGACATTCATGATATGTTGACTGGTGTCTGTTAGTCTGTGAATGTGTGTCATTGTGTGTGTGTGCACCCTATGGGAGATTGGTGCTCTGTCTAGTTGCCAGGTAGGTACCGGCTTTCTTGTAAATTTCAAACTAGGATTAAACGGGTAAAGAAAATGAAAAAATGAATGTACAAATAATTTACTACACACAGGACTTATGAACTAGGGTCTCTTTTAACTGAATATCCTTGTATACATTATCTACACTATTTCTAAAAGGAAATAATCTAATATCATCTTAGTAGACCAAAGCCTAATTTGAATTTGATTTGTGTCCCCTTAAATCCATCACTGAATAAAAGAACCAATTACTCATGTAGAGCAACAATCCCTAAATTATTCATTAGCCGAAGTAATGAAAATATGTTAATTAGAGGATTAATGTTAAAGAGGCAGTACTGTGTCTATGCACTGTCTAATTTTACCTAAGCTATAAATTAGATATGCTAGGAATCTATGACGGTGAGTCAAAAATGATACATACTCCAGAGTTGAAAACTTCAAAGCCATTCTAATTCAACCATTAGTTATAAAAATGATGGGAGTTTACTGGGAGTTTTAGGGGCGAGTATTGAAATATTATCAGGAAAAAGTTTCATATACAAAAGCATTTTTTTGTTGCTAACAGTACATGTCCACCCTCCATTGCCCAAACAGCCATTTCTCTCCTAAAATTTCATTTTGATGTGTTAAAGCATCTACCCTCCTGATATTGCCCTATCAAACTTTCATCTGTTTAGTCTCTTGAAGGAATACTTACATGGACGAAAATTCACATCTCACGAAGAGCTGACGACAGGAGTGCATTTGTTTCTCATAGCCTAAAACTATGGGAATAAGTAAGTTTCTCGACAAATGGACATAATATATTGAAAAGCAGGGAGATTGTGTTAAAAATAATGTATTTGCCTTTTCTCAACGTTGAAAAAATAGGTGTGTGTATAATGTTTGACTTTCAACCTCCTTTAGGCATTAAAGCATGACATAATTTTATAACCATTTCATTTGTGCTAAATCTAAATCAACTTTAAAACACTCTGAAAGAAATACAGACCTATGTTACTAATGGAAATACTGCCATTTCTATGTAATGCACGGAGCAGAATGTCCCTTAGTTCTGGGGCTTCAGAAAAGAAAGCCTCATCCCTTTTTTGCTTTCTCAATTGCTTATGATTAAGCAATGGAATCCATTCACTTATCACATTTTTTTAAACGCCATTTAGTTTATGTCCTTTCCATGTTAGCACTTTGATTGAAAAGCCTCTATCTAAAGTGTCTTGGCTAAAATCACCAGATTCCTTTCTGCGATACACTGATGAGAACTCTAGCATGTGGAAGATTCATCAGTTGTCACCTCTGAGACAATAGCAGCCTTGTTGCAGGATGATTATAAAAATTGCGTACTATCAGACAGAAAGAAATATAAGGGGACTATAATTTCAGTAAATAACTGCTATTTGGTTAATCTTTTATACCCTAAAATAATTTTAGATTCCTTGCCTGTTTTAATTTTGCTTTTTGCAACTGTGTTTGGATATGTTTGTGTTTTTGCCATTGATGGTTTCTTGCGTTTGCATCCAAACCTCTCAGTCTGTTGGTTACACATATATTTTTAATCTGTGTATCATGTTTCAATAATAATACACTTTTAAACAAAAATGTATGCAAACATTTATTTTCATATTCATTCAATTTCATTTTTAACTTTTATTTTATTTTTAAATGAGGCCCATTTTAGAAATCACATTAATATTATTATCCACATAATTCTACCTATTCACACAGATCCTCTTAACTACAGAAGCCTGTGTGAGATACAGGTGGATGTAGCTATGTGAGAGTGTAATCGAAGGATGAGCTACATATATGCGAGCCTCAAACTGGGAGATATATAGTGCTGACTAATGTCTCCCTGCTGTCTGCCGACCTTATGCCAGTGATGATGTAATCGTGCCAGGAAATTCATGTCTGCCATCTCCAATACTGAAATTAAAGGAAGCCATGCCAAATAGCAGCACCTCTTGTAACAAACAACACCCCTAAGTTGTTTCCATCTTTCCTATTGTTTACCATTTTATCTGGCTCAGATACAGAAACACAGAAACACACACATATTCTATATATATCCAGGTTACTCACTCTTACTACATTAGCCATCAAATCACATTAAGTGCTTCTCACTGTAATTTTGCAGGAAAATCTGCCCATTTAGTGAAAGATTTTTAAGAATAGTCAGAAAAGCCTGACTATTTGAATGTGTGTGTGACATGGCAGCATGTCTCACTGATCACCACCAGCTTGCCTTGCCCATCTTTTCATGTTTAAATGACCAGCTCGCTATTGACACAGAGTAACATAGTACTTGGTGAATAATTATGGTATAGGGGGCTAATGGCTTAGACATTTTAAAATGACAGGCAACATTACATTTCACTGGCAATGGGCTGAGCCCAGAAATGAAGCAGCCAAGGAAATCTGATTAGGCCAATTACCTCATTATTATGGAGAGTGGCATGCAGACAGTCGAGTTCATTTCACTTGCTGACTGCAGACTCTATGCTAGCAAGCTAATCAATTCATGGATTAGGCAATTGATACAAGAACTGTGGGGTCTTAGGTGACACCACTTGGGATTACAGGGGCTTCTTGCCATTAAAACTCAAAACATGAATGCTAAGCCATTTTTCCTCTGATGTCTTCTTATCGATGAGCATTTATAAGATGCCTGGCATCGTATTTTTTTGTAGCCAAGGGTCCTTTTGTAGTATAATTAGAACATTAAATTACTTACGTTTTTTTTAGGCTTTTTCCCTGTCACCAGTATTTACTTTACTTAAAATAAGTATACATTCACGTTCATACCTGCTTAATTCTGGTCAGGGTCATGGGAAAGCCAGTGCCTAGGCAGGCACAACACTAGATATAATGCCATTGTATCAGGGGACACATACATACACTATGCACACTTTGTCATGTCAGTGTCATATGCCGTCAACACATTGCGATGGTTGGCTGCACAGATGTGCTCCGTGGGATAGGGATAAACTGACTCAGAAATCACAAATTCTTGTCACCTGTTACAGCCCTGGAGACTCTAAACTCAGTTAGTAATACTTCTATAGCTTTTTTGAGCAGTGTGCTCTAGCAAATGAGCAGCTAGCCTTACCCATGTGTTTAGATTATGGGAGGAAACTGAAAGAAATTCCACAAAGAAAGGACCCAGTTCTTCATTGGCCACACATTGCTGCACACATTAGCCACACATTGCTGCAGGGAAGACTGCCGCCTCAAAGTAAAACAGTGCCATGTTAAATTCACAGATACAGGTAATAAAAAATATAATAAATTTAAACCTGACATACTACAGTTTCAAGACCAATCAAAATAATGGCATTTTTAGACAAAAATATACAGCCCGTGTACCAAATGCTAGGTGTTACCACACGTTACAGAATAGTGCATTAGATGTATATGCGCTTTATAAATAAACTTGAGTTGACTTGAAACCTAATGCTCATGATATGTGCTCTTATGTTTACAGCTTTGGGTTCATAGAGCAACTGGAGCAACTTTGACCACAGACAGATAGTAGTAGGTTGGATGTGTCGTGCCATTTTTTTCACAAAAGCTACAATTGGGCTGTTCACTTACCATAGTATCATATGTGAACCATGAGTGGTGGAACTACCAGCAAACATTCAGGAAAATATTGGTGGAATATCTAACTAATAAATATGTGTATTTTCATAGCTGCTGCATCAGGCATGGGTTGACTTATAGAGGTTTTTCCTATGACTGCATCCTGTAATAAAAAAACATGGGAAAACCCATTAGAAGATCATTTTCAGTAAGTCAGTGTGTTCTATATACTTTTCATGACTGGTTAATATTTTCTTGACCTCTCAGGCCATTGTTACTTATTTATTTCATCTACTGACTAATTCCAAAATATCCCTGTAATCAAGAAGTATAGAGACATGAGATGAGTGAGAATCATAAAGAATATTAAAACTGTACTGTTTAATCATATCACATTAAATCCTCACAGGTTCCCTCTACCGGTGTGTGCCACAACGTTCCTCTTGTCTAGTACATACAATTCTTAATGCTGTCTGTGATGCTGAGAGACCTTGACATAGACCGGCATAAAAGCCTTGCCCTAGCCACTTTTCCTCTACTTAAACTTCTCTTCACCACCTGCTGAGTATCCTTAAACAGAGTCACTCTCTATGTCACTGCTGCAGACAAAATCCCCCTCCATGCATGCCTTTTCTCTTCCCCTTCCATGTTTTCAGAGAGGACAGGTGATGACAGGGGTGTCAGCTCAGGTCATGCTGAGCTACCGAATATGTGCTCTTCAAGTCCCCCTCCCCCTTTGCTTATCCCTTTTACTTGATGGGTTCACAGGGTCCAAATTCCTTACTGTCAGCAGGTATATGTATGTGGTGTGGGGTTACATGGCCTGTACTGAGGATAGAGAAACTGAAAGACATTTCCTGGTACAGGTAGTCACTCACGAGTGGAGACAGGTGGAGAAGCTTTCCATATTCTCAGATGCTAGTACATCATTAGTATAATCTTAAAATACACTAGAGTAGGATTTATATGCCCTAGCAGACAATTTGGATAACATTACTATATAATTTCTGAATCAAATATCCAATTTGTTTCTCTACACAGCAATTAACACTCTGAATAATGCTGCCTTGCCATTAGTATTGAAGGGTATGTGAAGGGTGATATGAACAATTAATTTGTGTGATGTTTTACTAAGTTTGGATGCTTTCCTCACATTAGTATGTGTGGTGATGCCATTAATCACATTTATTTCATTATGTAACTCTTAATCCCATCTTGCCATAAGGAAAGAGAAATTTACATCCTATTATAAAAAACCTGATCCAGACGTTTAAAGGTCATCAGGTTCACTATTGTGAGCTGGTTCTCAAGTCTCAAGTAGTTGCATACCCTGCCACATGCGCCGTGTGTCTCTGCTGTTCTGGAAGTGGCTGTGGATAATCTGGCCGTGTGCACGCTTTGCTCCTCTGATTGCCCGAGAGAGTTTTGCTCTTCTCAGGGCTGCCTTGTTCCCTGTTTTGAAGGCAGTGCACGCACCTCTGCATCCATCCACGGCTTCTGCTTGGAGCAGACGGTGATTGTCTTGGAGACAGTCACATCATCGATGCACTTTGTGATGTAGCTGGTCACTGAGTACACGTGTACTTCTCCAGGTTGATGGTGTCGCTGTAGGTTGCAGCTTCCCTGAACATGTCCCAGTCAGTGCTTTCAAAACAATCCTGAAGAGCAGAGATGGCTTCTGCTGGCCAGGTTTTCACCTCCTTCAAAACTAGTCTTTATCGTCTGACAATGGGTCTGTATGGAGGAATTAGCATAACAGACATGTGATCTGAGTATCCGAGGTGGGGCCGGGGCTCAGCCCTGTACGCGCCGGGAATGTTTGTGTAAACATGATCCAGCGTGTTCGCTCCTCTCGTAGCAAAGTT
>JAOUQT010000002.1:6423535-6442099 GCA_025769995.1 Xyliphius kryptos | reverse complement strand
TCCTTCTAGATTCCTATGCTTAACACCAAACCTTCCCATCACTTCCTCATCTCCTTTGTTTCCTTCACCAACATGCCTATTGAAATCTGCACCAATCACCACTCCTCTCTGGGAATGCTATCTACTACTTCATCTAGCTCCCTCCAGAATCTTTCTTTCTCCTCCAACTCACAGCCAACTTGTGGTGCATAGCTACTGACAACATTCACCATTACACCATTCGCAACCCCCACTATTTACCCAGGCTTGGGACCGGCACTACAAATACACTGGCTTGTGCTCTCTAATGGCTGTTTTTTTAATCCTCATTGTAAATAGGCCTGGGCCTATTTATTTTTTGCTAGAAAAGCCAAGAACTTTAGTAACTGAGTGTTTGATTGAACTGATGCAACAGCTTACAAGAAATTGGGATGCTCAAGCAGCTTATTTCAACCTCTTGGAGCACATTTGTACAGCATCTCAACGCATTGACAGCATATGGCTGGTTTGGGCTGTAGGTGTAAAATGCAGAAAAAATGGATGTATAATACATTAAATGAAGATGCTCTGACAATTTTTTTTCTTAGGTTACACTACATGCTTAAAATAATCTACACCTAGCACTACATATAGACTAGAGTTAGTTTTTCCAGGAAAAAGGTTAAAGGAAACCAGAGAACCCAGAAGAAATCCACATAGTGGGTAACCATGAAAAATAAAACTATCATAAAAGCTCTCTATTCACGTGAAGAGATCCAGTAAATTTTGGGTCGATGTCCAAATAAAGAGTCTTAACAATAATTAATTAATTCATTCTGTTTAACTATTTATTCTGGTTAGGAATTAAGTGATGTAATTTAGTAAATATAGACCGTGACATTGTACAGAGTGCAATTGTACCCTACAATACATGCTATCAGTGAAAATGATCTATTTTCCACTATGCTAAGCGGAACTGGTTCTCTGCATTGAACTTGCATTTTACCGTGTAGTGAAACACATACTGTATATACACACATTTGTGAAGTGAGCACACATGCCCAAAGCGGTGACCAGCCTCTGCAATGCCAGGGGAGCAACTATGGATTGGGTCCTTGCCATAATCAAGCCAGGGACCTTCTGGTCACAATTCCAGTTCCTTAAACACAAGCCTATGACAGTCCTATCATCATCAGCTATTTAAATATTTATTATATTTATTTATTAGCCACAAGTGGGGTAATCCAGAAAAACCTAGAACCAATGTGCAATTGTACCCTTCACAACATACTACTATCAATAATCTAAACTTTCGTTTGTTCATTCATTCATTATTAAAACCATTTTCTGCTGGATTATAGGCTAGAATTTCTTACATCTACTTTTTTAATCAAGCAGCATTTAGCTGTGTACAGTCTAACTCCTTCTGCAAGCACTATATTAAATCAAACTGAATAATAAAAAAACTTAATTAAACTACTATGTAGTACCATGCCAAACCCCTTACTGTATACTGAAATGGCATTTGTGTAAAGCTACACAGCTTTGGGATATATTAGCTTGAGGCAAAACACCCCCAATACCCCAATAACCAATACAGGCTATATAATTCACAGCCCCGGATGTGCATATTAACTTTCCTCACCTTATGAAAGACTCACCAGAGAGCAGTTTGCTGATGCCACCAATTACAGAGAGTAAAGCCACGCTTAGCTATACTGCTCTAACACAAGATACAAATTAACCTGCAAATATGCATATGTAACTATTGCAAGAACAACTTAGGCTAAAAAGGCATCAAAGGTATATGAACCATGAATCAGGTGGTTATCAGGAGAGCTTTTTATTTAAACCAAGACAGACCTGTCATTACAAGGCCCATTATTTGTCTAATACATTCTGAAATTGTTTAACAGATAGCAGTAGACTACCTCTGTGGGTTTTTTTTACCATGCTCCTAAATTCAAATGTATTGTCTTTCGCAATGTGCAAGCATAATGTAAATAAAAAGAGGGTGTGGGGTTCACAACAGACACCTTTACAATAAAGCATGAGGCACAAGTATACAGAAAAATACACAAGAAAGTTTCATTACACAATTTTAATAGGCTTAGAATGCTGCTCAAGCATTTATTTATTATTTAAGTGCATAGTGACATTGGAAGAATTCACATACTGTATATACAGTCTATACAATCCTGATCAAAATTTTAAGACCAGTTAAAAAATTTCAAGAATTTGCATTTTTGAAATTTGCATTTCTGATATTGCCCTACTATTTGTCAGTGCAGAATTAGGGGAATTCTTAATCCTCTTCCCATCTTTACTTCTGAGAGCTGCTGCTACTCCAAGATGCTCTTTTTTTACCTAGTCATGTTAATGACTTATTGCCAGTTGATCTAATAAGTTGCAATTGTTTGTACCTTTAACTTTTTCAGCCTTTTATTGCCCTGCCCCAACTTTTTAAAAATGTGTTGCTGTCAAATTACAAATTAGTCAATATTTGGCAGGAATTTAAAAATGTCTCACTTTCAACATTTGATATGTTGTTTATGTTGAATACAATGAGTTTTTGATATTTGTAAATTATTGCATTCCTATTTTATTTACAGTTTGTACGTTGTCTCAACTGTTTTTGGAATCGGGTTTTTGCACAATATTTACACTGTGAAGACCTCTTGGTGGCAAAGGCCCACATCTTCTTCAACACCAAAGATTTTTGGACTTTGCATGTGTTCACCAAACATGGGACATTGAAAGTTGGAAAAAATTGTCTTCTCTGATGAGAAAAGAATTTAACCTTGATGGGTCTGATGGCTTCCAATGTTGCTGGCATGACAAGAAAATTCCACCTGAGGTGTTTTTTAAACAGCACAGCAGTGGGGTGATTTGGGGTGGGTTTTGCTTTTATGTAACAATGGCGCGTCAGGTTGCGCAGGGGCGTCACACAGCAGCTGGCTATGTGCAGATGTTGCAGCGGGTATCCCTTATAACTGAGGGCCCTCGTCAGTGTGGTAAAGACTGGGCTTTATAACAGGACAATGCTGCAGTTCACAATGCCCATCAGACAAAGGACTTCTTCTAGGAGATTAATATCACTATTTTGGACTCTCCTGTCTGTTTCCCTAATCTAAATCCAATTGAGAACATCTGGAGATGGATGGCAAAGGAAGTTGAAAAACGAACATCAGTTCCAGAGAGTGGATGCCCTTCGTGAAGCTTCAACCACTGCGAGCAATGTTCCCACTACCCTTCTGAAAACACTGGCATCATGCATGCCTAAAAGATTGTTTGAAGAGATAACAAGAATGGTAGAGCTACTTATTACTGATTCGTTTTTTCCTACCAGATTTCTGTTTTGATGGGTTTTGGGGGTTTATTTGAGCTATGGTCTTAAAGTTTTATTTAGCTGATAAACAGCATATTTCAGTTAAATTGTTGTTTTAAAAAAAATCCTTGCTCAAAAGTTTTGTCTCTTGCGCCGATTTCTTCTTTTAGCACTGTGAAGCTCTACTTAGAACCTTCTTAAGATCTAATAGTGCAAAAAGTAAATTAAATTCTTGCCTTTTCTTGGTCTTAAAGTTATATATATATTTATAGGATCATATACAACAAGACACTCCCACAACCGTTGGCTATTGATTGCAATTAGTTTGAACAGAAAAAAGGGATGATTCATTCAAGACCATGTTGTAAAAATGACTACACCCTGAAGAAAATCTTGGTAGAAAAGCTAAAATGTATACTACAGAATTCTAATTTAAAAAAAGAAACATGCCGGTCACTAAATATTATATGTAGTAGTTTTGTTGTGTTTATTAATGTTTAGTTAATAATGTAATTAGCTATTTTGAATTAAACACATATTTTAATAGTCATAAATAGTAATAGTAATAAATTTGTTTGAGACTTTTATTTTTAAGAATTTTGCATTAATAGGTCACAGTATACAATGGTTTTATATTTACAAATCACCAACAAAAAATAATGCAAATTAATCATAAATATTAATAAAGGACACAATACATTCCATAACAGACCACATTTTGGACAAAAAAACATACTGGGGGCTGCTGGGTTTTTCGAAAAAGTGTCAAGTGTGACAGTCAAAATCTCCAAAGAATCTGTCTTAGATTCTCCAAGCTGCGCTGCATACTAAATAATCTACTTATAAAACTGCACAAACTGTTCCTTGAACCACCGTTTAAATAAAAAATCATACGAGACAGTTACATCCTTTTATTTGGTTCTGTTTACTGTAACAATTTATAGTGTTTTCTTAAACACTTTCATTAGCACAGAAGGCTTTGTTGATTTACAGCACATCTTTGCATGTGTCTAAATTGTTTTCACACATACACAGTACTTTACAGTAATCAGCTGTTAACTTTTGCTGAGTGTCTTCCAGAATAAGACACAATTCTTCTGTCTTTGTCAAGCCTGCTTATTTTTTTGTTGTAAAAACCAGCAGCCCTCATTATGTTTTTTGTATGAAATATGGTTTGTTATGCAATGTGTCCTTTACTACATCTTTTTATTTCTTACATCATTTTATGTTGGTAAATTAATATTTGGAAATATAAAATCAATGTATACAGTCTTTATAAAATTCTCATTGTATTTTTTACCAGATCCCTCAGGACTCTTGCAGGGGTCATAACACATTTATTTGTCACAATACAATGCAGGAATGGCCCTTAACATTATTCCTTAAAGGGGAATCTGTAAAATGAAGCTGACAAGAGTATTTTACAAAAAGTATTGAAATCTTAGTGCTCAATGGAGTTTCACAGGGCCTATACTCCTTCCAAAAGTTTTGGTATCCTGAACTTAATTCAATTAAAAACTGTTAACAAATTAAAAACAGTTTTAACAATGATGTATGTGTATGGGTAGATTTTCCAGAGGTATAAACTATTATAGTTCCACATGTGACATCAGGTTATTGTCTAATATTTGTAAAACTTATATGAAAAAGTATGCATTTTACAGTGGCAAGAAAAAGTACAGTGGCTGTGCTAAAGCTGTTCTGTAAGGAAGAATGATGCAAAATTCCTCTTAAAGGTTGTGCAGGTCTGATCAGCAGATACCGGAAAACCTTGTTTGAAGCGATTGCTGCCAAAGCAGCTTTTTCCACCAGCGCTGTGAATGTTTAATGGATGCGTGCAATAATGACCTGAAATATTATCATTGTTTGTGTGGTATTAAGTTAAGCACATTGTGTTTGTCTATACATGGGACCTGGGAGATGTAGATCAAATCACATTTTATGACCAACTAATGCAGATCAATATGCAATTCCAAAGGGTTTGCATACTTTTTCTAGCCACTGTATGTATAGTCGGCTAAAGTTTTTGCTTTGATTCCATATATAGTTAAAAAAATAGAAACGGAAGGGATACATTTGTTATTTTTATTTTTTAATTTCAGGAACATTGCTTCCAAGATAGGGAAGGTTAAAAATGTTTTTGATCATTTTTATTTTTATTTCTATGCAAAATGTCATATATCAGAAAAGTGACAAGATACTTCTTGTTTTTTATTTTAACAAAGCAAAAAGCAATATACTGTTTTTTTTCATATTGAAAATGTTAGAGCTGCTTTATTTATTAAATAATGACAACAAAACTGATATATAATGATCACATGATTTATAATCTCGCATCTTCTTACCGCATCTTATTATTGGCCAAAAGAAGTCATGTCACCTCTGTATTCAAAATATAGGGCCAGAGATCATTGCATTTTTATTTATAAATTCATATCACTGTAAAATTTTTATATGGGTGGGGCCATTAAAATGGGATTGGTCATAATTCAGAAACAAACCTTTATTTTTTACTCCTTATTGATCACTCCATCTCCATGTTCAATACAGATTTCCAGTTTTAACAGTCCAGGAGTGATTCACATTTACTTATATAATTAGATTTTACTCATTGTAAATAGAGCTTATCAACTGCTTTTGTTTATTAGTTAGCAAGGTATATTAGCTAAAGATGTAACTGAGCTAACTTCACAGTACATACTGTATTACGCAACTAGCTTCATACTACAAGTAATAACAAAGAATAATTGTGTGGCAGATTGCGAAAGCCATTTACTTACTAAAATGCTGTTTTTGAAAGCTTATCTATTCTAATGTTTAGTTCTGTTTCACATGTACATGTAGATATCCAATTCCAAAAAAAATGGTGTTAGCATTTCCAGGTGTATTTAACGTCATACAAATGCAAATGAGAAAAATAATTGCATTTAAAGGAAGGTTTGGCTGTGCTGAATTGTGGACATTCAGACAGCTGGGATCTGGCTGGATATATCTTCTGGCTATTTCTGTGAGTAGATCACAATTAACTTTCAGACATTTTAAGGCAGATTAGTTGTTTATATTACTGTTGTTGTTTACCTTGGATGAATGCAGAAGCAAGTTAAATTGTAAATAAAAACATGTTGATGTCTAGTGAAGAATATTTTTTGTTATTTATATTATATGAGAGGCGTTTGCATTGCTCACTCAGATTTTCTGTGTCCCCATGCAAAAATCAATCAAAGCAAGTTTATTTTTTTTAACTTATACCATTCTCTGTGAAACATTAACAAAACTGTGTTTTGCTGTTCAGTGTCAAATTATTCTTATTATGCTTATTTTCAGAACAGTACCTTTAGCTTTCATGATTTATGGGTCAGCCATGGCTACATGGATAGGGTAGGGGGCTGGGGACCAAAAGATCACTGGTTTCATTCCCACTCTAGGCAAATCATGGCTAAAGTGCCGCTAAACAAGGCACCCAAACCCCACCTGCTCCCTGTGCGCCTCAATAGGAGCAGGACACTGTTCCAGGTGCTTACCTCTAAATGGGGTAAATGCAGAGAAAGAATTTCCCTATAAGAATGAGAAAAATAATCAAAATCAAAATTATAGCTTTATATTCTATCAGCATAGTCGTGTCTGTGAAATGAAGTAGGAAAAATGCTCACATTATGAGATAACACTAAACCATGCACATAATAAAGACAGGCACATGAATGCACACGTTCTGCTCAAATTAATCCCATGTGCTCATTTATTTACACTCATTGGCCCCTTTATTAGGTACACCTGTTCAATTGCTTGTTAACAAAAATAACTAATCAGTCAATCACATAGCCGCACCTCGGGATATTTAGACAATGCTGGTGTGCAAACTGAGCATCAGAATGTGGATGAAAGGTGATTTTAAGATAATTGAAATTGGCATGGTTGTTGGTGACAGACGGGCTGGTCTGAGTATATCATAAACTGGTTATCTACAAGGATTTTCACACACAACCATCTCTAAGGTTTACTATTTATTAATTTATTTGTTTTTAACGTTATCCTCAGCACCAGTGGCTATTCTAATGACAGGAACACGGTCATACTTATACACAAGTCTCATATTATACGCAAAGACACATATTAATACACAAGTTAATGACTATTTAGCATTTCCAAGTTACCTAGCGTGCATGTCTTTGGACTGTGGGAGAAAACATCTGTGCAGGCAACTATCGCAATGCAATGACAGAGTAGGATATGATAAAGTTTCTTAGGGAAATGATGGAGAAATATGGTTTATATAAAAAAAGCAAGTCTTTAATTCTTAGTGCCCCCCCTAGAACCGGGGCTGTGTATAAGTTGTTAATAATTGTTCATCTAGGAGATACAACCTGATAATGTGAAAAATGTAAAAAAACAAAAAACAAATAAAAAACAAAACAATGTGTGATTATTTTTACATTCATAACACTTTATTTATTTTGTACAACAGAATTAAATATGCAGAACACATTCTTTTAGTAATTTTTATTTTTATATTTAGTTATTTTTGTTATTTTTTATTTGAGCAAAACGCTGAGAAAACAACATTCTCTTATCATGCAAACTAACATTACTAACATGTGCTTTTAACTTTAATCGATTTTCATTGGTTTTCTTGATTTTTACATGACAGCCTGCCTCAGCTTATCCAAAGGTCAAAAAGGTCATCTAAAAACGAATAGAATCAATGTGTCCATCTTTAGAAATGTTTGTAACCAGAGTTGATAGTTGTAGCTGTATATACAAATGTAAATGTACTGATTTTGTATGTATCATGGCAATATGGAACAGTCTTTACAGAAGTAAAAACACAATTTTTTTTCTGTCTCTCACTCTGCTTTTTTGCATGTGTTTTGTTGTTTTGTCCTTTTGGCATTCCAGTAGTGGATCAACCAGATAAAGAGTTGTGTTGTGCTTAGGGAACAGCTGTTTGGGATCAAGATAAATTTGGTCTGAGCTGAGCTCCATTTGTGCCGATTCATTACAGATGTTTTTGTCCACAGCAGTAATGGTGAGCGACGGGGGCCAGCTTAATTTAAACCACTCTCTACTGTTATATTTACCAGAAGTCTTGGTGAAATGACTATGAATGTGATAAACCATTTATGTTAAGTTTTATAACAGTTAAAAAAAGACTAATAGACTCAAGAAGAATTTTTAAGAACAAAATTTCATGAGATTTACATATCACTCTGAGGTTGATTACACAAGGCTGATGCTGTGTCAGAAAAACAATGCCCCAGTGTATTTCAGTTAAGATGGCACGTTAGGTATGTCGGACAATAATTGTACTTGTATGTGGAACAACAGTTTTGTTTATTGTTTATTGATTAATATAATTATTTAGAATCAATGGCCATCTAATGACAGGAACATGCTTATACTCATACACAAATTCCACATGTTATACACAAAGGCATATACATACCGTTTAAACAAGTCAAAGACAACTTAGCATTTCCAATTCACCAAGCATGTATATCTTTTAATTGTGCAAGGAGTACCCAGAATAAACCCACGCGAACATAAACAAAACATGCAAACATCACACAGTAATTTCCTGGGTCGCCTAACCCAGGTTTGTCAGAATTGAATGATTCCTTTCAGTCATGCATTCGCAGAGTGTCTCATTGTAATAGGTTTATCAGATTAATGTTGCACAATAATACAGCATAAATTTATAACATAATGCCAGTTTATTTGCATACTGAATAGTGACATTGCTAATTATTATTGTGATTACTTCAGGCTGGTTTCAACAGCGTATTTTTTGTCCAATGGCCCACATTTCTTATCAATGATAAAAAAATCCCTGCTGGATTTTAACTGCACACCCGTAGACGGACAAGATCTGTATGCTTCTACCCTGTGTTGTCTAATACGAAAGCACCCTGACTGTGTCACGGTTCAAACGGTTTGCTTTCAGTTATTACATATAAAAATGTACACGTCTGCAAACTTGTCACTCAGGACTTGTCATTTTTTATATTCCTGGTCTCCTGGTATGATAAACAACATTAATTGTCACATTTGAAGAAAATCTATTATTCCAAGCAGTCAAGTCTTTAAGCCCTTACCATATTAAATTGTAGTAGAAAATATCCCCAGGCAGATGAAAATCCTTACTCTATCATCCCATTTAAAAGGTCAAGGGTATAGGGTCGTTGCTCTGTAGCTTAGTCATATTGGCATATTGTTTCTGTATAATAAATTGTAGACGCGGCGATGGCTGTATAGAACACTTTTATTATGGATGGCGAATGAAATCAGGGACAAGCAGACAGTTAAAGAATTTAAAAAAAACCTGGTGGCACCAATTGAACTTTTTTTAAGAAAACTAATTTTGAAAGAAAAATGTTAAACAGTGAGTGTATCAGATATATAAGAAATAGGTGTGATTCATATGATCATAATAAAGTTATAGTTGTATGAATGTAAATGAAAGTAAAACAGAATGATAAATGCTAGTATTTATTGGAAACAACAGAATGTCTAAATCCAAACAAGGTAAAGAGTTTTTAAAACGTGCACATTGTAACCAATATTTCAGTCAAATAATTATTTTTATACTATTACGGTACATGATGCATCGATTTAGGGTTATGCTTATATTATTCATGAAATGAGTGCAAATAAATTGTATATGACTCTCTCCCTCTTCCTGTATCTCTCTCATTCTCTCTCTCCCTACCTCTGTGTGTCTCTGCTCTATCTCTAAATGTTTAAGGATGCAGGATTAGGGATTGTGGGCTCTGAATGGCTGAGATTCAAAGGGGCCTCTGTTTGTGTTGAGGAGGTCACATCTGCCCAATCTCTCTCCTAACCCACAAATATACATATACACAAACAAACACAGTTTTGTATTAGACCTCAAAGCCCTGCATCTGTGTTAAAATCATGTGGTAATAAGCAATGAAATTTAACTGCATGTACATTTTCAGGCCCGTTACTTTGTCTGATATTAAAATCTGACAGCATAAAACATCAAATCTATTCTAAATGCCCCTTAAAATAATAGGCAAATTATAAAATTAGGGTTTTAGTAGTAATATGCTAATATATGACCTGTTTGTGCAAACGGTCATGGTTTATTTTGGGGAATGTGTCATTTTTGCTCTTATCTGATCAAGAAGTAAACACCAGAATTACAGATGAAATTGGGCTGAAAAGTAGCATTAACAGAGACCAGCTACTGTGCTTAAAGCTGCTCATGATGTGCATTTTGACAAAGGCATCTATTAAATGATCTTGAAGGTGAAACAGCAGATTTAAAAAATCCTCTCGTCTTACTGTAAGACAACACACAGATGTAAGCTCCTTATGCCTGTTGTCCTTGAAGAAAGTAATTATGTTTTAGCAATTAACCTCTATATTGACTGTGTAAACAGTGATTAAATAAACTTACCGCTCATGATAATAAGGGCAGGAAGTGCTACTGTAAAATCATTAGCAATGTACATTGGAGTGTTCTATTACTGTCTGTATAAAGACTCAATACAGTCTGTGGCCATCAGTGTGGACTTCCAGACTCTGTAAATGAGCTCAAGGTCGTCCACTCAGTATAGAATTACAATATTTGATTTAAAACATTCCCAGGAGTCTTAAGTTTGCTGTACACTTGTAAACAAAAAAAACATTTCAGTTTGTAGAGATTACCAATGAATAACATTTGCCTTTACATGTTGGAGTAACTCAGACACATCAATGAAGGAAAGGTGATAAAAGTAAAAATTCCTTCTATACTGTATACTGTATTTAATTTTAATGATGTTGGGATATTTTATAAAACAAATTAAAGATATTTATTTTTTTGCAAATATTCACTTATTAAGAATGTAATGCCTGCAACAGGTTCCAAATGTTTACCACTGCATATATACAACTGTGTAACATCATCTTTCCTTTTAACAAGACTCAATAAGCATTTTGGAACTGAGGACACTAATTGTTAAAGCTTTGTATGTGGAATTCTTTCCCATTTTTGGTTGATGTACAACTTGTCGTATTTTGTGCTTGTGATGTAGGAATTTGTGCTTTATAATGTGCCACACATTTTCAATGTGCGACAGATCTGGACTGCAGGCAGGCAGTCCAGATCTATGGACTATGAAATCACTTTGTTCTAACACATACAGCTTGCAGCTTGGCATTTTATTGCTTGGATGGCAGCACATGTCGCTCCAAATTGTGTATGTACCTTTCTGCATTAATTGTGCTTTCACAGATGTGCAAGTTAACCATGCCATGGGCACTAACACACCCCTATACTATCAGAGATGCTGGTTTTTATAATTTGTGCTGATAACAATCCGGACACTCCTTTTTCTGTTTATGATTTTCAAAAACAATCTGAAATGTGCACTAGTCAGACTACAGGACACTTTTTTTTACTTGGGTCAGTCTATCTCAGATGAGCCCAGGCTCAGAGAAGCCAGTCGCGTTTCTGGGTGTTGTTTATATATGGCTTTCGCTTTGACTGATAAATTTTACCTAGCAGATTCCAGATTCTCTAAATGTTTTGATAATATTAAGGATTGTAAATGATAATATCCCTATATTCCTTGCAATTGTACATTGAGAAATGTTGTTCCTAAAATGTTTGACTATTTTCTCACGCAGTTGTTCGGGCATGCTCCTTAATAGGAAATCATGACACTCACCTGTTTTCAATTAACATGTTCACATGTGGAATGTTCCAAACAGGGTGTTTTTAGAGCATTGCTCAACTTTCCCAATCTCTTCTTGCCCTGGTCTTTTGTAACGTGTTGCAGTTATCAAATTATTAATTAATGAATTACATCTTTGTAGGTTATTTAATTATATAGTTAAAAAGGTTGAAAATTGCAAATCATTGTATTATGCTTTTATTTATGTTTTACATAACATCCCAACTTGGCGTTGTACAATAATAACAGCTTTTGAATCTATTGGATGTGTTCAAGCACAAAAACAGCAGTACAGTGTGTTCATGGGTTCATGTAGACTTGTTTTAACATGCTAGCAGGTAGTCATATGACAGAATATACACACTTTCCAGCTAACAAACAAAAAAAATTTTTCAGTCAGTGTTCTACGGTCAAAGGTCTGTCCCTCTGTCCTTATCAGTTTTGCATTTCCGTCAATCAAAGATTGCATTTAACAACTGATAATTCAAGGGCGGGTTAATTTGAATATCTTTTATTCTATACATAATGTTACAGTCTGCCAGGGCATTTTCTGTTAGACATAGAAACCTTACATTGTTCCCAATCATTTAAAGACCTGATAGGCTAAACACTAACTGCTGAAACATTCTGAAGATGTAATTCCGCAGCAGTAAATAAAAACTATGTTAGTGAATATAAAGCTGGGCCTTTCATTGAACGCAGCTGATCAAATGCTTAACAAATGCATTGTATAAATTCCTAAGCCAGTTACTGGGTTTATTTTTTTAAAGTCATTATGCATACTCAGGAGATTTTAAAGTAAATTTGTGACCACAAAATCAAAAGCACAAAAGTTCAGATCATTGGCTCTAGTAAAAATAATGATGACTGAAATGTAATACAGACACAGAATACAATTCACTGTTAGAAAAACTGGTACACATGTTTCTGTGCAAGATACTTAGAAACACTATTAATGTATGCCATTGGTTGCATCAACCATTGCATACACTAAGCTATGGAAACCTCTAGAGCTGCAATGGTAAGTTAGTAGTATGAAGGCAATTTTTCAATGTAGTTAGCAGCAAAAACCACTGTTGAATGCCAAACACAGACGTATGTGGCTTTCCTGGTTTTATAAACAAAGTCATTGGACACTTGGAACATGTAACCTAGTCTGAGGAGTTTCATTTCCAACAGTTTTGGGCAGATGTGAAGAAACTCCATGAAGCCCTGGATCCTGTATTTCAACAAGGTAGAGCAGTGTCTGGTGGTGTAGAAATAATGTCATAGGGATTTGTTAGCTGGCATTGCCACAATTGTCTCTTATAATCAACTGCTGTGTGTGTAATTTCTGGCGAGTTACAATCGTAATTTTTCGATATTCACTTTAATGGGTTTCACAATGTGCTGCCGCACTCATCTCGAGACACCAAATTGAGATGAGCGGAACACTCATCTGAAGGCACCAGACCTCTTGTGCCTTGCATTGGCTAACATGTAAATCCTACAACATACTGTAAAACAGAATTGTAGACCATTATGAACATATTTAGCTGCAAAATGTACTGCAGACCTCATTGTATTTCTGCAGTCCTACACTTCCATGGTGGACCTATAAAGTTTTAGACTGGCACATATATCCATATCTGCCAACATTTTAAACCTATTGAAATGTCACATTATTGGATTTCAACATGACCACAGAATGTAAACAAGAACTCAAATACAGTATATGCATTTGTTCCACAGGAACCTGGCAATCACAAATTATGGTTACATAAGAAAATATAAATTTGCTGTTGCCATGATAAAGCCAGTCTGTTTTTTAAAGCATTTTCACATATTATTGTAAACTGGAAACATTTGTAAAACACACTAAAAAAACTTTTGATTATTTTATATTGACCCTGAGAGAGTGAGTCTGTGTTTTGAGGTTCAGGATTTGATTTGCACATTACCCCACCCAGCTACATGCCAGAATTTTTTATAAGCTGGCCAGACAATTAGATTTAATAATTTACACTTTACACATAAATTCCATTTTATGAGATGGAGGGAAAATATTTCCCCAAGAAAAGATTAATTATCTATCTCTAGGAAACCGCCAAATATAGTTTTATTTTACTATCAGACTTATGATATCAACCTTTGACAAATTTTTGCTTTATTTGAATACTTAAATGGGTCTTGTTGCACATATACAGTGGAGAAAAGAGTACTCTGCCACTGATTGTGCACATGGTGAATAAAGCTGACCTGGAGATGAAAATATTGGTACCCATGAACCCTTCTTACCCAGTTACAGTGGGGCAAAAAAAGTATTTAGTCAGACACTGATTATGCAAATTCTCCTACTTAGAAAGATGAGAGAGGTCTGTCATTTTCATAATAGGTACACTTTAACTATGATTAACAAAATTATTTTAAAAAATCAGGAAATCACATTATAAGATTAAAAAAATATATATCTGTAAATTATAATGGAAAATAAGTATTTAGTCAATAAGAAATACGTTGTAACATAAACGACAGAGAACGACATAAATGACAGCGGTCAAATGTTTTCTTCACCAGGTTTGTCCTCTTTGTTCTTGGCCAAGGATAAGTTTGGAGTCTGACTGTTTGAGGCTGTGGACAGGTGTCTCTTATACAGATAACGAGATCAATCAGGTGCCATTAATACAGGTAATGTGTGAAGGACAGAAAGTCTTCTTAAAGAAGAAGTTATAGGTCTGTGAGATACAGAAATCTTGCTTGTTTGTGGGTAACAAATACTAGTACTGATAAGTAATGTAAATATAAGTTAATTGTTATAAGAATGTAATGCTATTGTTGAAGGTTATATCAACTTAATGTACATATATTCAAGTTCATTTGTATCTTAATATTAGTATATAAATATTTTTGTACGCACTATGTTGTTATATCAAGTTCATTCACACCAGACTTTATCATACATGGTCTTTATGGACCTTGATTTGTGCACTCGTGCACAGCCATGCTGGAGGACAAAGGGGTCTGCTTGAAACTGTTCCCACAAAGTTGGGATCATGGAATTGTCGAAAATGTCTTGGTATGCTGAAGCATTCATACACATGTGGCCATGGAAGTGATTGAAACATCTGATTCCGAAAATTTGGATATGTGAACAAATACTTTTGAAAATAGAGTGTATTTTGTTTGTCCGTTTTTGTAAAAGATTGTATTGCTAATAACTAAGAGCAAGCTATCGCCTAATGTGCTAAAAAAATTGACTTGCTATTTGTAAATATAGAGCAAAATTTTATCTGAAAAGTGCTTAGGTATCAACAAGGGATATAGATAAGGCTTTGTAAGATTTCCAAATCTTTGGTGCCAACCACTCTAAATCTTAATCTGTAGCCCCTGGGTATAGTGTGGATAGTGTATATTAGAATAGATCAGCTCGGTTAGCTGGGCCAAGCTTTTTATGGATTTATATTTGAAGATCTAGAGAAATGGCTAAAAATATTACAGATGATGACTGGGCTCTCACTGGCCACACATAGTGCTCTGGTTTTACTAATCTACTGTAAATTGAATAAATACTTCTGAATGAGGGTGAGGCCAATCCTGTTGCATTTAGGGAACTAGTTTATGCCTTAAAAAATATGTTTAAAAGTTAGCATTAAATCACAGCATAAAATGGTTATATAAAAATAACACAAATAGGGAGCTGCTTAATCTCTTTCTTCCACTTCAGCCTCTCACACAGTGAGCTTCTGCATATCCCACATAACCCATTATTTTGTCTTTCTATACAACAATAGATGGTATATGTGCTTGCTACGGCAGCACATATACTAAAATTGGTACACTGCCTCAGATTAGGCAGGAAAAAAATTAATCACTCTTGTTTTTAAGTAACCTACCTTTTCTCTATTGCAAAGGGGGATAATTGCATTTCATCTGGGCTTTTTGTGTGGCTTGAATGTGTTGTCATGGTGCTGGGCCAGCGCAGAGCGCAGGCCTGCCTGTGCCATTTGTAATTTAAGGCCTGAGATTATCTGTGCTATCACCCTGGATTGTAATTCAAGGAGCAGCAGTGTTGGAGGGCCTTTTTTATGTATGCCCCATTATTGGGAGAGAAGGGAGATAGCTTTTAGTGGCAAATAGAGTCTGGCTGAATGGGGCTCATCCAAGTGTTTTACAAATGAATGTAGAGAAAGGGAGTGCGGGAGGGAGTGTGAGAGGGAGTGACAGAGGCAGGCGGTCGACTGGCCAGGAGAAGCAGAGATTCAAGCACCCCACCCCCAACATCAACTAACTCCAGCCTATGATGGACGCAGAGTGGGAGCCCTTGTTGCTTCTCCCTGCTGGTAATTACTGCTATTACAGCTAATCTTGCTATTATTCGGTCCTGCTTTTGTTTTGGGATTTAGCTTTTCAATGCTTGGAGAGTTTCTCATTTCAGAACATTGCACAAAAGAGACATTTCTTTAAGTTATCAATGATCTGCCATATCCTCTCCCCTAGGAGCAGCCAGTTAAAAAATAACAGTAGATAATTCTTTAACAGTAGATAATGAGGACGGTGTTCTCTCTTTTCATGGCATATTCAATATGCAGTATAATCAGATTATATTCCATTATGTTATGTACTGTGCTTATTGGTTTATTTATAGCGTGAAATCTGCTACGAATCATATTTATTCTTTTTAGTAAATGCAGCCTAGTCATTTGCATTCGCCTTCATTTCCATTGACAAATTTACAGTATAATCCAGGAATTTGTCATGTCGCACATCATCTAGCAGACTTAGTGCTGATCTGTGCTACATAGACAATCACATTCTCTGATAAAAATGAACAAGAGATCACGCCCCATTTCCCTAATGACAGCATTAATTAGAATCTTCATTAAGATCGCTAGTCTTTTGTTTTAAGTCTATAAATAAATTATTGTGCTTTATTTGGCCAAATATTACACGCACTTGTTCTTCTTAATAATAGAGTCAGATGTCATACTACTGTATGGTTTTAATCATCAGGCTGTGATAAACTTGTTTCGCCGATAAATAATTACTGTATAACCATATAACCATATATATTTCCTGATAGAGAAAACAACACTTACAGTCTATAGGCATTAACTCTCAGAGAATTAACCTGAGCAGAGCAGAATCTGATGTCAAAATATGTTTTTTTTTGTGTAGCAGACATTGTTAGATCAAAGGGATTTCACTTATTAATGTCAATGGTCCACTGAATGGCCCTTGCAAACATCACCCTCCATCTAGATGGCTCCTCACTTCCTAGTCTCTGGGCTGTAGCACTGGGACATGTTTCTGATTGGGCGTCTGTCCGCCTCATGTGTGACTGACAGCTGCTATTTTCAAACAGCTGGTTTTGCATCACATACTGCCCCGTGCCTGCTGCAATTTGGCATCTTCTGAATGGCGACTCATGCTGCCTTAGATATGATTTATACATTCGTGATGTATAGTCTCCATTGCTTACGTTTTAAATAGGTAGATTCTGATCCAGATGTCACCAGTGCATGATGTATGCGTAGGAAAGAATTAATTCTTCAAGAATGTTACCAATAAGACCAATCAAGTTGTTATAGAAACATAGTGAAGCAGTGGCATACAATTAATAGCTTTAATCAAATTTTGTTACATGTTTAATTTCCATGCCATTGTGCTATACTGAATTCGAGACTGCCCAGAAAAAAAGTCTCGATTAATCGAACTAAAGCACTGGACCAAAGGAATGCCACCTGTGCCACCTGTGTAAAGTGTCTGGAAGCCTTTGAAGTGTGTACGCTAGCATCTTTCACATCCAGACGGTGATCAAGGCAGCAGGTACGTGAGTCAGCAGGGTGCCATATATAGACATGGATAAATCAAAACACAGCAGGTTGCAGTAGATGAGGTAGCAGAGGGTTTGGCAGCAAGTACGTGGGACAGTGATCAGAGTGCTGTGGAGAAAGTTCATAAATTCGACAGATAGGTGAACTGAGTGGGCAAGATACTTCATATGCACCAGCTTTTTTAACCTAGTTCTATATTCCTCATTAATAGTATCCTTCTAACAATATCAAACATGAGGAACTGTAAACCACATGTTGTTGTGTTATGTAGTGGGGCTTAGGACACAAGTGCAGTAAGAAAATGCTGCCATAGAAAAAAATTATGTATCGTCGCATTTCTTCTATTATTTTTTTATTTATATTTTCTTTTAGTTATTCCTTTAATGTTTACATGAATCCTATTCAGCCCATAACCCTTTTTCCATTCTAACTTTATTTATTCTCTTTCCCTTTCTCTCTTAATATCCTCTCCATTTTCTCCACTCTTTCGGATGAGTTACACCCATCTATCATCACTGGGTTGCACTATTAAGAGAACCAAAGATCCTTCTGTATTCAAATTCATTGATTTGCCGATTACTGTGTAATGTAATCAAAACAAAATCTTGATTAAATATAGTCAGATAATGCACTGAACGCAAAGACTTAATAATGCAATATAGAGGGGTTAGACCATAAAACCGAAACACCTGTCATTTTAGTATGGGAGGATTCATGGCTAAATTGGTCAAGCCTGGTGGCCAATCTTCATTAATTGCACATTGCACCAGTAAGAGCAGAGTGTGAA
>JAOUQT010000002.1:6399580-6416072 GCA_025769995.1 Xyliphius kryptos | reverse complement strand
ACTGTTACTTCAGAAGTAGTCATTCAAAGAATTACTTAAGTAAAAGTAAAAAAGTACTTGGTGAAAAAACTACTCAAGTAACATCGTAAGTAGTCTTATTTATTTGTTAACACAAGCATTCAATCAGACAGAAATACATCTTTATGCAAATTAGAGATTATCTGATCAATAAAATAAATTCAAATGAATTAATTACAAAATACTTAAATTAAAATAATCTATGTAAATTAGAGTACTTCAATAAAATAAAATAATAAAAACAAAAAAATATTTTTTGCATTTTTCACAGGAGTCATTACTGGAAGAGGACTTGCGCTTTCTGTGGGACTGTAACAAGTCTGTGTACTTAGTTTGTTGGGCTGAATAAAAAAAATATGTGAGGCTACATGAAGATTAAGACATTAAATTTTTTTTTTTTATTTTAAAAACATATGTGACTTTAAAAAACCAACAATGTATGAAATTTTTAATTTTTTCCTCAAATTTAGATGTTGAGTGTTGGAATGCTGAAATGGTTTTGGTAGACACAGAACACACTGCACAATGTAGCTTTTGTTTCGCATTTTTAACGTAAATATGCTTTCAATACGAGACCAATGGTGTTCCTCTTCATTTGCATTGCCGACCGTTTACTATGACTGTAAATTGAATTGTAACGCTAACTCATCCTGCTGCTAATAAGATTAAATAAGGTCACGGGATGAGACTGCACGACTACGTTTGATTAGTGACGTGGTAGAGCCTTTGGAAGTGTCTAAATAAAACATTAAAATGAGGCGTACGCAAAGGGGATGAAAATAATGACGCATAGAAAACCAAGGAGGTAAAAAGAAATGTAAGGAGCTCATTGTATCACAATGTGGTAGAGTAAGAGTGCAGTTTTTTTTCAAAAATCTACTCAAGTAAAAGTAAAATTTATAGTGATTTAAAACTACTCCTAGAGGCATATTTTTTCAAAAACATACACAAGTATATGTAATGGTGTAAATTTAAGATGTAAATGTAAGAACTGTACCTACTGTACCTATATATTGTATATATATAAACCAGCCACTAGAGAACACAAGCCAGTGTATTTCTAGTGCCGGTCCCAAGCCTAGATAAATGGTGAGGCTCGAACCATTGGTGCAGGTTTTAAACTGTTTTATCATTGTGTGGATAAAAAGAGAAATTAAGTTTGGGTGGTCCTGAAGGAGGACTATGCAAAGTGTGCTGTTGAGGTGAAAAGTGTGTCAGATAGGGTGATGAGTTTGAAGTTAGAAATTGAAGGTGTAATGGTGAATGTTGTCAGTGGCTATGCACCACAAGTTGGCTGTGAGTTGAAGGAAAAAGAGAGTTTCTGGAGGGAGCTACATGAAGTGGTAAAGAGCATTCCCAGAGAGGAGAGAGTGGTGATTGGTGCAGATTTTAATGGGCATGTTGGTGATGGAAACAAAAGAGATGAGGAGGTGATGGGCAAGGTTGGTGTTAAGGATAGGAACCTAGAAGGACAGATGGTTGTGGATTTTGCAAAGAGGGTGAAAATGGCTGTGATAAACACATATTTCCAAAAGAAGGAGGAGCACATGGTGAATTAAAAGAGTGGAGGTGGAAGCACACAGGTAGACTACATCCTATGTAAATGAGGTCACTTGAAAGAGATTGGACATTGTAAGGTAGTGACTGACTCTTGTGGCTAGGAAGAGGAAGAGGAATGTTCACAAAGGAGTTCAAGTACTTAGGATCAACTGTCCAGGGAAATGGGGAGTGTGGAAAAGAGGTGAAGAATTGTAAGGAGAAGAAGGAGGAGCACAGGGTGAACCCAAATTATGAGCACAGGGTACAGGCAGGATGGAGTGGATGAAGAAAAGTGTCAGGAGTAATGTGTGACAAAAAGGGTTCAGCAATATGAAAGGAATGGTTTATAAGAGAGTAGTGAGACCAGCTTTGTTGTATGGTTTGGGGACAGTGGCAATGACTATGCGACATAAAGCAGAGCTGGAGGTGGCAAAGACCGAAGAGGTAATATTTAGATGTGGTATAAAAGACTGACTTGCTGTGGCGACCTCTGATAAAAGGAAGAGGCCAAAAGAAGAAGAAGATCTGTGCCTTAAGAACAATTTTTATGGGGGTGCTCATATATAATGCCAACATGCAAAAATCATCAGCTAATCCTAACATATGTAGTCTATTTACTGATCTATAAGTCATAAACATTTAAACTGCGCACTTTATTGTATAGTAAACAATGCTCTGTATTCTCCAGCCAGTTGAGTTCACGCTGAACAACTGAAGAAGCATGCTTGCTTGTGCAGACATGAACAGTGTCCAAGCGCCACCTTCAGTTTCTTATTGAGAGAGTCTAAAGAGAAATAAAACCCTCAAGAGTCCGGGGAGGGTCGGAAAATTGCTTCCATCTTCATTTATACATTCAAGCCCTGTGTCTAAGTTACTCACGAGAATACAGTATATAACTAGATTCTTAAATTTAGTTTGCTGTACAATAATACTTTTTTTCCAATGTTTTCTGATAAACGCGGCTCGCACAGTGAATTTATATAGTGCTGCCAAACCCAAATATTGTTTATCTTATAAATTTATTAAAATATAAACTCAAATGGTTTATTTGAAACATAAATGAGGAAAACAAAGCCATCAGCGTTACATCCCCGTTTGACAGTGAAACAAAAAAGTGTTTTTTTTTCTGAAACTGTTTTATAAATATAATGATGACACGTTCAGTAAAATGTGGTGCGATCTGCTAACCCTGCGCTTGGCAGTGTCCAGGCGTCACTGGGAGCGCCAAAGGGTTAAGAAGAAACAGCGGGTGCGATGGGCGTAGCTGAGATGCTGCGATTGGAGCGGTCGTTGTGACATCATGGCCAGGAAAAAAAGCAAAAACTAGTTAAGAAGGCAGTTTGTTACTCTGGGAAGAGTGGATAAGTGTGCGTTGAGGCAGCGAGCAAGACGCGCACAGGTGAAATATTTTATTCAGGCAGTGGGTAAGACGAGGTCCTGCCAGGGGTAAGGAACGAAGCATGGTACAGCAGGCGGAGAACTGCGAAACGGAGAGCTTGTCCAGAGAGGCCACCGACTCCGACGAGAGCGAGTTTATGGCGTGCAGCCCGGTGCCCGGCTCCGAGATGAACCCGGATTGGTGCCGGACAGCCACCGGCCACATCAAGCGACCCATGAACGCCTTTATGGTGTGGTCCAAAATCGAACGGCGAAAGATTATGGAGCAGTCGCCGGACATGCACAACGCTGAGATCTCTAAGCGCTTGGGCAAACGCTGGAAAATGTTGAAGGACAGCGAGAAGATCCCGTTTATCCGCGAAGCCGAGCGGTTGCGCCTGAAGCACATGGCAGACTATCCTGACTATAAATACCGTCCGAAAAAAAAACCAAAGCTGGACAATAACACATCCAAAGCACAGTCGCCAGAGAAATCTTGTGCAAAAGTACCGAAAAACGGCAGTGCCTCAAACAAGAAATGCCCCAAAATGAAAACAAACAAGTCCTCAAGCAAGTACTCGGATGACTTTGTTTACAAGATTGCCAAGGTGGCAAAGATCGTAAAGAGTGAGTTCACGGATGATGACGAAGACGATGATGACGACGAGTACGAGTACGAGGAGGAGAGGACGCGCGAGCACTTAAGGGACCTAGATGATGAGGAGCAGTCTCGTGTGTACGGCGCGGCAAAAGTTCCGGCCAGTCCCACGCTAAGTGCGAGCGTAGACACAGAGACCGCGAGTATGTATGAGGACGGGACGCGGAGCTCAGCCCCACACGGCGCGCGCCTTTACTACAACTTTAAGAACATAACCAAGAGCGCGCCGTGCGCCGCCGCCTCCTACCCATCCTCCGCGCGCTCCGTCTCCACTTCCTCCAGGTCCAGCGACGACTCGGATGATCTGCTCTTTGATTTTAGCCTCAATTTAGCTGCGGCATCGCAGTGCTCAGAGTCAGGCGGCCTCGCTTCAAATCTCTCACTCTCACTAGTGGATAAAGACTTGGACTCTTTTAGCGAGGGCAGTCTGGGCTCGCACTTTGAGTTTCCCGACTACTGCACACCGGAGCTGAGCGAAATGATTGCCGGTGACTGGCTGGAGAAAAATTTTTCCGACCTCGTGTTTACCTACTAAAATAGTAAATACGTTCGCGTGAAGGACTGTAACAAAAAAATGAATTTCACGTGTCATGCACACGTTTGTTTGTTGTGATCCTCCATCACTTTGTGGTGTTAAACTGCTTAGCAGTTTTGGGGAAAAGAGAGAGAGTTTGGAGTAGATGCTTGTGAAGAAAGGTGCCGTAGCAAAGAAAGAACGCGTGAGTGAGGGAGAAAAGAAAACGTAAATAAAAGACTTTTTTTCTGGCAGCATGACAGGGTTTTAAGGATTTTTTTCTGTAGATCTACAATATATCGATCGACAACAGTCGAGTCGCAGTGAAGAAAAAAATCTGAGAACTTCTATGCATCTTTAACCCTCTTTATAACTGCAGGGAGATGAACTCAATCAGACGGTGGACTGACAAACGAATATGTGAACTTTTTCACCCTTCATTCAGGACGCCAATTAAAAAACATCGTTTTTGTTATTTTGACAGGTTTTTATTTCTGTTTTTATATCCGATTCTTGCTTACACACTGGTGTGAACCTTAAAGCAGCCTATTTTAGTCCTCTCTGGAGACGCAGGTGGCGGTGCACCCGTTTTGATACATAAACAGACCTCACGTTTTTAAAAGAAATCAAACTATTTTCAGGCATATTTTTGTACAGTGTAAAAAAGGGAATGTTCTTTACTGCGCGCTCAGTAAGTTTCAGGCACTTCTTTTCCACATTAGTTTGTCTGAGCATGCAAAAGCTAGTCCCAGATCAATTTCAGACTCGACTCAGCAATGCCTTGTAATTTGAAGCCTTTTTTTGTACAGCTGTAGATCAGATTCGTCCAGTATTTGTAGAACATAATGGCATTTGTGTGTGTGTGTGTGTGTGAGAGAGAGAGAGAGAGAGAGAAAGAAAGAAAGATAAATGTACCTCCATGCTGGTAGTTTCCAGATTGTATATGTACTGTAAAATAGTCAAAGGTAGGAGTTTATGTATATCATACTCATGATATTTGGATGGGTCCAAATCGCAGGTGTGAAACTGGATTTTTTTATTTGTTATGGCACATACAGTTTTCCCCTTCAATATTTGTTTGTGCAATATATTTACTTGTAAATGCAGACCATCTACATTTTAATGTAGCTAAAGGTGGCCATGCAGACATATGGGCTGTGAAAAATATGACTTGTCACCATGCTGAAGTATACATTTACAGTGAAAAGTAATCAGCTGGAACTGATAGAAATGAAATTCAAAATGACCATATCATGATTAATTACTGTGGAGAAAAATAATAAAACCTGGGCCCCTTAAAACACATTTGATTTATGTCAGGAAATCTATAGAAAATAACCCTGATATATATTAATAAATAAATTGGACAGGTGTAAACTGTAGGTGAACGGACTGGAATAAATGTCAAGCAAGCAAAAAATTACATTCCATATATTTGTTTCATGTAATGGAACATTTTATGTACAACATAAAACTGCCTTTTTGCAACAACAGACCTGTAATAATTTTTGGGGGGTTCTTGCACTTAAGCAGATTTTGTTTATTTGATGTGGGTCTTAACATGAAGTCTGTTTTAAAATATATGTTCAGGAATGTGAAAAGCAAGAGAAGTGGTGACGCACTGAGCAGCAGTTGCCTCACATTCCAAGTGTGAATCTCTTTGACTCATGTTTTAATAAAATATCTACACCATAATCCATGCTTCTATTTGCTTAATAAGAGACTAGAGAAAGTATTGGGGCTGTGTGTCTGTTGTAAATAAATATTATTTCATAACTATTTTACAAAATGGACATCAAGCAGAATTTGTATGTCTAATGAACAAAAAAACATCATAAACATAAGTGACAAGTCTTTTATTACCTGTAATATACTAGCTCAGGTTGCTCACATTGTCCTTAAAACAAGACTGCTGTTTCTTTAAGAAATCAAATTTTGCGCTGTTTAAACGCTGTGCACTGTGATTGGTGGAAACTAGTGGTCTGTCGAAGAGTAGAGACACAGTGCTGGTGCTACACAAAAATCTACCCTCCCTCCAACACACTGACACACATACTTCTGCAAATCTCAAACACTTAGTAGGGCGACTCAAATAAATGACAGTGAAAGAATATCTTTAGAGCTATCTGTCTGTCTGTCTGTCTATCATGAAAAAAAACAGCTACATCATATGGATAATATTAGCTATGCATCATGTGTCCGTTCCCTGAAAGCAAAGAGAAAAACAATCCTCTTTGTGTGTGTCACAGAGAGGTCACTGTGAGAACACATGCCTATGATGTCATCTGTCTGTATTTTCAGAAAATATATTTCTCATGCATCAATGTGCAATATATGCGTGCCTTAGAAATAAAGTCGCTATAAGAATCTCTAATAAAACATTTATCTAGCTATTACTTTACTTGACCTATTGGTCAAAATTTCTAATGGATTCAGGAGACTATTCCCTAGAGAACATGCACATTGATTTTATGCTGCTCTGAAAAATCTGCTCAGGGCTAATGCTGCTGCGATGTGGCAAAATGAAATTAGTGACCCGTTGCAGTTCCTCCCCATTTCCTCTTTTAAATAAATCGAAATTCAAAATGCTCGGGTGACTCTGAGCGAGACAGTATCTGGTACCAAATGCAGTTGGGGCAAACAGAAGTGACAAAGTAAATGCATTTTCCTATCATTGAAAAAAACAACAACACGATCTAATCCAAATATGTAACATCTACATACAGCATAAAATCTAAGGACAGCAACATTCTCTAATCATGTTTAACAATGCACACCACTGTATCAAAAGCCAGATTAATATCCCCTGATTCAAAACCTCACGGCAAGTTGCAGCTAAGGGAAAGCAAATGGCTGGATTTGAAATAACTGACAGCAGTGGGCCTCTGTACACTTTAACATGCATTCACTAAACAATGATTACACACCTCCTGTGTAGACCTAGTGTATTTCTGTCGTTTGTGGACCATTATTGCTATTTCATGCAAATCAACTGTTGAATTATATTGGATTGGCCTTCTTTTGTTATGCATGCTTTAAAATGCAAATGGTCCAGTGGGATTTATTTTTTAAACGCAAGTCATAAAACATTTCAAATCTTAATTTCTTGTGGCAATATAATAATCAGTATAAGCTCGGTGAAGTGCAAATGATGCATTCTATTCATATATTGTCTTCTGCTTTTTTCCTATTTACTTGCTATATAATTTGTAAAATAACCAATCATAAGAAGAATTCAGAATCAGAATTTATTCAGTTTTTTTGTACCACAAATGTTTTAGGTGCAAACATCAGTAAGTTAAAGATTTTTGTTTAATCTATTTATTTAATGTCTTTTCAGCTTAAATGAATTGATGACATGCACACTTTTATATACATACACAAGGTGACATTCAAATCACACAATTCAAAGGCAATTCATCTATCATGCATTTTTGACTGAGGGAGAAAAATTGAGCCCCCAGAGAAATCCCACATTGAGAACATGTGAACTCCACACAGAAATGGCCCTGGTTATCCCTATCAAGAGTGAACCCAGGGCCTTCTTGCTGTGAGGCAACAGAGCTACCCACTGGGCCACTGTGCTGCTTCCATTAAATTAAATTAAAAAGTGAAAATACCAAGGAAAAGCACAACAATTCTGTCGAAGAAACACATGCCTTATAAAAACATTAACATAATAAGTTATCTTCAAAATGTTATGTTCTTATGATAAATCACTTTGCAATAGTTGGCTGAACTGATGTGGTCCATGGAATATTTATAAGCTGTTGGAGAATCCCAGTCACTTGTCTGTGACAGCCCCAGGTATTTGAGCCCATGTTACTAACATTCCTGACTTTACCCAACAATGCGCACACTACCAACCGAGCTATGCAGTCTACAGTTTTATTCTCTGCCGTATATGTTGGGGTGTGGTGTGTGGTTTTTCTTTATTTCGATAGTAAGACAAAGGGTTATTTAAGTTAGATTTAATCAACCAACGGTCCTTATAATGATAGTAGGACAAAAGTGTGTTAATTTTTCTTAATAAAACGTTTTTTTTGATAACTTCCATTTAGAGTATTTGCCCAAGCCCCAGGATGTTATCCGTGTTAATGATTTTGCATGTGTTGGCCTTTTTACAGAAGCTTGATAGATTTTCTGCCCTATCTGGCCTGTTAATATTTGCCATGCCCTCATCAGGCCTTTCCTCTTCCCAACACCTAACCACATGGTGGGCATGTGGTGAAGTGTTGAGGCAGAATAAAGTCCTGTAAAGGGCATGGTAAATATCAACCATGAGCTTGAACTTGACAGATTTAGAGATCTAGGCGAAAAGCTGTAACTCCCTACAAACAAAAGCTCTGTATATTAAATCCTTATAAATTTTCAGAATGAGGTACATCATTATATATGTTGACATAAAAAACATAACTGCAAACACTTTGAACAGATATTTCATTTTCTGCACGGGACAGGAGTTTATTTCTCTGGAAGTGTGGCTAATATGTGTGGCACATCCTCAAAAGCACCCCATTGAATAAGTACATTATACGTATTTCCTCTATAAATGGCTCATTTCCTGTTTTTCTTTTAGTTTTGGAAAAATTGCTAAACAGCCCTTTGAAAGATACAGAACATCTTAATATGTAATAGTAGGAATAGTTACAGAGATAGGTACATACATGCTAAAACCAGTGTGTCCTACATTAAGAGTTCATATTCAGTGAGCTTTCAAAGTATGTTCTCCATAAAATATACTCAGTGCATAGATCTTTGGGGTTATTGGTATAGAACGGGATAAATAGATTTTAACCACAGCAGTATTAGTGCTCAATTTCCGTTGTTTTATTTATCTTTTAGGTGCAGTCTGTTAGTCAGATGCATGGATTTAGGTATGTATTTCTTCCTGTTATCCTTTTCCCTTTTTTGATGTGGTTTTCCTTGAGGGAGCGCAAGAGAGGGAGGCATGTTAACTCCTGAAAGTGACTTTTTTCAGCTCACAGTCCCTCACTGACAATTTCATCAAATCCCATTCAGTTTTGACCATTCTTTTTTCTCTGCTTTTACTGTGGAACAGAAATGGATAAAAATACCCCATTGCTCTACTGTTTTTTGTAATATGTCTATTATTAGACAAACGATAAAGGCAGCAAACCTTTTGGAGAGTTCTACTTGAAAAGACAGTTTCTCCCAAGTTATACACAAGCAGTTAAGGACAATAGCTTAGGGGTATGTGGTTTTCAGTAAACCAGAAGAAGATGCTTGGGCATTCATAGGTGGCTGTAATCTAATACTGCTCCAGGGCTCTGGTCTGGCTTCTCTTGTTCTCTATATGGGCCCTCTCCAGTACACTCTGCTCAGTGACCATTGTAATCCTCAATTTCCCTTGCTTTATCCCTCAATTCATATGTTACCCTGGTTACTCCATTAAGACAACCCTTCACTGTTTGCATCAGTACAGGGTCTCATTTAAAAATCTCTGCATCTTGAGTAAATAATTAGCACACCAACCCTAACCCGCCACAAACCCCCAGCCCCACCTCAAAGCTATTTAAGGAGATGTGCAGCACACACATACTCATGCACACATACACACATTTTATGTTCTGTACATAAACAGTGTAAGATTTAATAAAAAGTAAAGGAGTTTTTTTTATGTAATGATAAAATTCATTTGCAATAACTACAGTACTTGCTGATAATGAACCACAGAACGTGCACACACTGCAATAATCATTAGCCCTTGTTGAAAAAGACTACTGTATGTTTCACTATGGTACAGTACAGTTAGAGCCTTAGTGTCTCACACAGATTATAACCTATTCTTCTGAATCAGTAATGACGATCATGTGATTAAAGTGACTACACAGTAGAGGCGACTGCTCATAGATTACAAGGGAAGCTTTGCTTCCTATAAAATGTATCATTAATTATAAAAAATCATTAATTTGAGGCCACAGCACTATCCACTGCGCACATGTGCTGCCCACGAAATAAATAAATATGTTGTATTTACTACTACAAGCAACATGAGACAGTGGAGAAAGCTGACCCATCTGTGGGTGGCACAGTGGCACAGTGGTTAATGCTGTAGCCTCACAGAAAAAAGAACCCCCAAGGAATGACTCAGGAAATTTCTTTGTGAAAATTGTATGTTTGATGGATTGGTGCCCTGTCTAGAGTTTTTCATGCTCTTGCGCCCAGAGTAGCTGTGTGGATTAAGTGGAAGAAAATTACTAAATGAATGAATGACTCTTTCGTGCAGCCAACCATAGCAAGGTGATGACATGACATGACATTGCTAGTACAGATACTGAATGTTGCATTTACACTGCTACAGAGATTTTGTTACAATGTGTTTAACGTCATGTCTGTTTCATTTAAAATCACTAATCATTTCTCGCAGGTCGTCTTCCTGACATTTTTATATATATATTCAAATGTGATTCATTCTATAAACACAACATATTTCAAAGAGTTGTTTAAAACAAGTGGAAGAAGAAACTGAATTTTTTTTGGAAATAATAACTGGGCAGAAATAAACTAATAAATTCCAAAAATAATAGTTTATATAATGGCTCAGATCCCATTATTCATCCTAAAAGAAAGAAGAAACTGAAAAGTCTGTTATGTCTACACATGGATGTTAAATTATGTGAATTATGGTTTCTTTATTGAGACCCAGAAGAAATATGCAGGTGATACAGTGGCTCCAGTACAATAAATATATTTGAATACATAAAAGATCAAAGTTACAATTAAACAAATTAAACTACATTTACAATTGAACTAATGCCGTACATGATTGTTTAAGTAACGACCCATCTACTAGACATGAACATTGACTAGTGATATAAAGCATAATAAAGTGACAATGTGCAGTGGCAGCAAGTCAAGAACAAGGAGAACTAATACATGTGCTGTATGTATTATTTCCCAAAGTCTGATG
This sequence comes from Xyliphius kryptos, assembly GCA_025769995.1. Taxonomy (NCBI): domain Eukaryota; kingdom Metazoa; phylum Chordata; class Actinopteri; order Siluriformes; family Aspredinidae; genus Xyliphius; species Xyliphius kryptos. Next base: position 6,405,032 of record JAOUQT010000002.1, on the reverse strand, counting down.
TTACAGAAAGTGGGGGGAAGATCCCAATGTTTTTTTTTAAATGAATGCACATTGTGATAATATTATTATTAATAAATAATATTTATTGTTACATAATTTGATTTTTAAAAGCACAAAGTCAATTATAAAACATCTAAATACCCTTAGACAAGTTCTTAAAGTAGAGTTATGTTACAAACATTTGTGCCTTGAAATAACATGAAATCTTAAAATAATTTCAAACAATATAATTGAAACAATCTGCTTTTTTCATAATAATAATTTTAAATAAAAAAAACAATAAAGTATATATAGAAGTTATCAGTTTATTGTTAGAAGTGTTTTAATTGATCAAAACCTAAATAATCAAAAAGTAATCAAAATTAAAAACTGCTGTTTGATTGATATTACATGGAACAATAAAAAATAGAGAATCTTTTTCAAATTATCTCTTCAAATGTACTTTACACGTTGGAAATATATTCATGATAAATGCCTTTACATATAAGATCCAAGACATCGAGCAATTATATCTGATCACCATACTGAGACTAGTATGAGACAGTATACTGAGACTGCCTGGATTAGTTATTATTTTATTGATTTTGTTAGAAATTAGTAACTTGCACCACACACAGTAAAATGACTGCTTAAATGGTCAATTAAAATACCATGAAATTGTAATTTGTTGAACACTGTTTTTATCTAAAGTCACATGTCTAAGACCCAGTCCAAAACAAGTCTGTGTACTTTACTGGATTTAAGATGAAAGCAAGAAAGCTGAACTTCCACTCTGTGCCTTCATAATATGCTGATACCATGGTCTACACAGGTGTGAATATGGTCCCAAGGGTTGAGCTTTACATTCCATACACTATAGAATATGATAGGGTTTAGACAGAGGGGCTGGTCGGGGGCTATGTTGTATCTGCAGCTGGGGTAAGCTGCAGATACAACAGGGCACAGAGAATAAGTATTCTTGGATTATATGGATTCTTTTTGAGTGATCTCATATTCTTCACTAACTTATATTTTATACAATTTCAGCACTTTTATCTCAATTGCTGGCAGAAGGAATCATTGGTTATTTATAGTATGTGCCAAGATGAAGGACAAATCTGTGATCCGAGTGGATGTTACTTCGTGATTTTCATACCCACACATTATGATGCAGTGGGTTGATATCTGATAAAGTTTTATTATTATTTTTTATTTACTACTTAAATAATAACTGGGCAATAACTGCAATCTGTTTCTGTAGTCTCTATAATCATATGGAAGACTGCTGACTTGACCGTTGTCCAATAGATGACCACTGACACCTTGCATAAGCATGGTAAGACACAAAAAGTTATTGCTAAAGAGGCTGGCTCTTTACAAAGCTCTGAGTCCATGAACATTGATACAGAGACAAAGGGAGGGAAAAGATGATACAAGCAATAGGAATAACAGCACCCTGGAGCGGATTGTGCAAAAAAATCTATTAAAAAATGTAGGGGAGATTACTAAAGACTGGACTGCTGCTGGAGTCAGTGGTTAGGAACCACCATGCACAATCATATGTACGACATAGGTTTCAGCTGTAGCAATTCTTGTGTCAAGCTACTCTTGTACAAAAGACAACGTCAGAAGCGTCTAAAGAAAAAAGGGAGTGTTCCAAAGTTACGTTCTCTGATGAAAGTAGAAAATCTATTGAGTATTGTGAAGAGGAAGATGCGACACACCAGGCCCAACAATGGAGTACAGCTAAAGGCCACCATCAAGGCAACCTTGGCTCTCATAACATCTGAGTAGTTCCACAGTCTCCATTGCATTGCTGGAGTAATTCGGGCAAAATTAGCTCTAGCTAGGTACTGAGTTTTTTTGTATTGTAAGTAATATTCAAATTTTCTAATATATTATATATATATATATATATTTATTTGGTCAATATAATTGTGTTAGATCCTTTAGGGTCAGATGTGGCTTAATGGATAGGGTAGATGGCAAGGCACCCAACCACAACTTCTCCCCTTGTGCCTCAGCACTGCTCCAGATGTTATCTCCTGGATGGGATAAATGCAGAGAAAGAATTTTGCCCCTGGGGTCAATTAAAGTAATTCAAAAAATGTATTACTGAGACAATTAGCTTTAAGATGTATTATTGATGTATTCATTGATTAAACACTGAACAAATGCATGGGAGCCTGAAGGCCTTCACTCGAAATAACACTCTCACTTTCTCACTTTCTCAGATTTACTCAACGTAAATAATTCCCACAATCCCTGCACTGATTTAGTGCATCTTAATCTGACACCATAATGTAGTCAGGGAAAAGATTCAGGTGCTGTATGTGGAGGACAGTCAATTCACTGTACTGAAGCTCTCCATAGAATAAAAAAATGAGTCCCACACAAAATGCTATTCACATGAGAATGTAGTGCCTGCCACTGTAGCTCTGCGGTGGCTCTCTTATTACAACAAGAATTCCATTCGGCCAGTCATCAGGCAATCAGATCGGATTAATCAGGCTAGATCTCAAGTACAGTAGAGATAATTTTATGTGAGCCTATGGGGAAGACAAAGGGAGCAGGTTAGCTAAGCACTGAAATAGAAAGGTGGATTTAGTATGCCCGTCTGAAAATTAAACCAGCTGTATTGTTGAAACAGCAATTATTACACAACTTATTTCACTCTCTTCTGCTCTGAGAGTGTTACTTACTACAGGTACTGGAGGTAATTAGTTTGAACAAGTTTAATCATAATCTAAGTTGACCATGACTTAGAGGCACAGTTCTACCTTTTTTTTTACACAAAACCATTTACTTTCTACCTTTTCTGTTCTGCATTGGACATGTTTCTACCTTTTCACCAAGTTCAGTACATTTGATTTATGGTGGACAGGGGTAACTGACCGTTAAAACCATGTAAATGTCTTTGCAGAGTGGAGAGGTGCAGGCTGAAGATGGACCACCCACTCAGTCTTCCTCTGCTTTCCCTGGCCCACAAACAGGAGAGGCTTTTATACAGAGGTCATAGCTGTTTATTAGCCTCCTGAAGCCTTTAGAGGTCTTTCCTTTGGTTATGAATTAAAGGGCTCTAGTCTCCCTCCCTTCCAGGAAGGAGCACAATTTAGTTGTGGAACTGCTCTCTGTGTGGGAGAACTACAAGTATCTGAAGCTGGATGAAGGCAATTATCAACCAGATTTTGGGAGTAGCCTACTCTGTAGGAACTGTATGAAGTATGTCCAGCATGTTTGTAGAAATATCTGACTATCTTTATTATAAGTAGATTGTTTTACTGGCAAATAGTCCAAGTTGCTTGTCTCTGTACTTCCAATCCCATGTTTCCCACTTGTCTTAGGTTGTAGTGTTATGGTTCATTGGCAGACTCTGCTGGAGCACTGTGAGTTTTGACACCCTTCTCTAGATCCCTACTGCTCCTCCCCTAGCCTTTTTCACCTATCTACTGAGACAACTATACACTCCCTGCCGAGGCAGCTAAGCAAGATTTCGGCTGCTTCCTGCTGCTTTTCCTGCCAATATCCCAAGGTTCCTCTGTAAGACAGGGCAGACAAGGATCAACAGAACCATATAGAGCCTATTATACATTTTAGGATTACTACATTCTTGTAAAATACAGACTTGTTTGTTAAGTGCAGTACAACAGTATTTATTCATAGAAAGACAAACTAAGAACAAAATAATACCTATATTGCTGATGCCCAACTGGCTATATTTTAAAGCCCATGACCATATAAATTTTACAATGTTTTCATTAAAATTAATTTATTAAATGGCACTGGTCCTTAACCCTAGGTTTTGAATACAGAGGTCAAATGACTTCCTGGGATCAATATGAAGATGCTATAAGAGAATATAAGACTGATCATTATTTTTATCTATGTAATATCAGTTATGTAGCCATTTTTAATTAAGAATGAGTTTTTAACATGGTTTTAATATTACGAAGCAGTTTGCTTTCCATGTCAAACAAAAAAAGGACTAAGAAGCATCGTGTCACCAGATGTGATGTTTCAATTATGTTGTCAAATTATACTTTTACTACCCTATTTTAGAAAGCAATGTTACTAGAATTCAAAAATAAATACTACAAAAAAATATATTCATACTGTCCATCTATATCTTTTGGAACTATATAATTGGAAACAGGGATTTTTTTGTGGCCTAATTTTATGAAATCTGAAGTGACTTAAAAAGGACAATTTAATCAATTCATAGATGGTAAAGCATTTGTAATTTACTATTGTACTTCTGCAAAATGACCCTGGATAGTTCAGTTGGTAGACAAAACTGCTCGAAAAAAAGCCAGGAGCATTAGTTACTGGGGCTGCAACATCTGACAAGTGATTGGGATTCTCAGTCTGCTTTTCCTTTTTACAGTGTATATCAGCGCAGACAAGCTATGACGGCATATGACGTTACATTTATTCACTGTACCTCTTCTGTCTAATTTGTTCTAGCACATATACCTACAGAATACTGCACACTCCTAAAACCTCAGGGATCACGTCCTATACTACATGTGCTACAATTGCTCTTTCAATGTGTTGACATTTTGGCCTCTGCTGAGGGTGTTGGTCTCCCTTCTGCTGTAAATTTTATTATACAGTGATGATTCTGTACAAGAAAGCAAAGCACAATCAATCTGGATTCTTTTACTTTCCTATATTAATTATTTATGAAGTATGTTCTGTCACACAGCTATTACTACCCCAGCTTTCATGGTTTCATAGTTCAGATATCTACTACTCAGTGTGTTTTGTAGTCTATTACGTGTTCTTAGTGGAGCCATTGTGTCAATAGCCTTTGCATCTCATCAGTAACATCTTTGCTGCACAGAATGGAATGTGAACATCATCCTAAAAGCACATCTAATTTCCCTCGTCACACACTAAAATGTACGAAGGGGTATTATTAGGAAGTAGCACATAGTTTCATTTCTTCATTCTTTTCGCCATTATGTGTTAGTACTCCAAAAATGGGAGCCATTTCTGATAGTTTGGAGGACTGCTCCATCAGTATCATTTTAAACATTAGTTTGCGCTGGAGGGGGAAAGTGAAAGGCAGAAGGGTGTGGCTTCTGGGCGAGGAGCAAAATTGCCAACCTAAGGTTTATGATTCGTCCTGTTATTATTTTTGACATCAGTCATTTACAATAGCTGCAAAGGTGGCAATGGAAAATGTGATATTGATTGTGTGCCCCGCGGGCTATTCACACCCTTCAGTCATCTGCTGTGTCTCTTTTTCTTCCACTCACAGATCCACATGCTTTCTCTCTCTCCTTCCTCCTTCTATTTCTATTTTTCTTCTATTTCTTTAAGACACCATGAAATGGGCTGCTTGATTAATGATGGATGGATCTGTCCTGTAGGCTATTTATACCAAATACTGAGCTGAAAATACACAAATAGTACCACAAATAGCACACTGTGGTTTCTCATAATGTGCTAATCGTTATATATATATACT
>JAOUQT010000002.1:6363438-6387847 GCA_025769995.1 Xyliphius kryptos | reverse complement strand
TCTTCTTTCTTCTTTTTGGAAATCAGGTAGACCATGTCATTAAGATTAAATAAGAGAAAGACGACCCAAGTTGTTTTTAGCGCTCAGTTTAGAAGTCTGAATCTCTGATGGCAAGGGGTTGCATGGGCAGCTTACACATCTGGAAGGACACCATCAATGCTGAAAGGTATATCCAGGTTCTAGAGCAAAATATGCTCCCATCCAGACTCTTTCAGGGAAGACCTTGCATTTTCCAACATGACAATGACAAACCACATACTGCATCAATTACAGCATCGTGGCTGTGTAGAAAAAGGGTCCGCGGGCACTAAACTAAACCATAGAAAACATTTGGTGCATCATAAAATGGAAGATATGCCAAAAAATAGCTAAATCATTTGAGCAACTAGAATCTAAACCTACATTAGACAAGAATGGGTTCACATTCCCATCACTTAACTTGAACAATTTGTCTCCTCAGTCCCTAGACATTTGCAGACTGTTGTAAAGAGAAAAGGGGATGTCTCACAGTGGTAAACATGGCTTTGTCCCACCTTTTTTGAGATCTGTTGTTGTCATAAAATTTAAAATCACCTAATTTTTCTCTTTAAATGATATATTTTTTCAGTTTAAACATTTGATATGTCATCTATGTTCTATTCTGAATACAATATGGAATTTTGAAACTTTCACATCATTGCATTCTGATTTTATTTACAATTAGTTCTTTGTCCCAGTTTTTTGTGAATTTGGTTTGTAATTAAACCTGTAATTTAATTGTAATTGTAATTTTAGCCTGTACATCTCCATCTGTATATCATGTCAATAGTATTTTCTATTTCACCTTTATATTATATATACAATACCACTATAATATATTCACATATATATTTTAGAATAGTTTACAAGATCTCTATAATATATTCACATTTAAAATATATTTTCCAATTGTTTAAAATACCTCCACATTATACTTTTATGTATACTTACAATCTCTCTATTATATGTCCACATCTATATTTTAAAATATTTCTATATTATACTCTCATGTATATATTTGTACATACCTCTGTCTATATTCTGTATATACTGTGTCACTGCACAGTCTGCACTTATTGCACTTCTAGTTAGATGCTAAACAACATTTCGCTGCCTTGTACCTGTAAACGTGTAATGACAATGAAGTTGAATATAATCTTATCTATTAAGTAAACTGACTTCACATCTCAATTTTTTGTCAGTCAACTCAACATTGTATTAGGCTGAGCGAAAGAATATGGATTTAAGAAACATACTGCAGATTACAGTTCCTGCCCCCATGAGTGGGACTGTGATCGCTCTTTGTCTGGAACCTCCTCTTCGACCTTATCATCAAGGGTGACCCTGCTGAACTGAAACAGAGAGAGAAAAAATGAATGATAGAGCGAGAGAGTGTTCCATTTAAAATAGAACTTTTACAAAGATACAGTACAAACAATACATAAACTGCAGCTCCCTGTTTTAAGGCATGTTTTATTCCTTAGCTGGGATAAAATGTCCCCACGTGCAAATTTGCCATTGCAATGACAGTGCAAACTGTGGGCTTGATCCTCAAAATATTTAACTTTAATTTAAAAGTAAATAAAGAGCTAAATGCTCCTTTTTGATCACTTTATTTAAGGTCAGGTTTTGGATTTAGTGTAGACATAACATTAATTAATTTCTTTATTAACTCAATAATCAATAATGGTAGGGTCTTCACATGTAAAGACTGAAAAGTATGCATGTGTGTGAAAGCAGATGTGTGTGTATGTGTGAAAGAAAGAAAGAGGGAGAGGGAGAGACTGTGTTTAAGAGGATTCCTGCTGACTGAGAGCAATGTGCCAGGCCAGATCTGGGATTCACCAGGTCATAGCCTTTCACTGTGAGAGGCCCCGGCTCAAAGGTAACTGGCCACAGAGAGAGAAAAGAGCTCTTGTTCTCCTGTTCACAAAAGCCTGAGCTGGACATTCCTAAATAATCAATTGCTGGGCTCACCCATTTGTTTGCATCTCTGTAGAGAACAGCTTCTTGTTATTTGTAAGGTTTCAGCCCTAATTTTTTTATATATTACATTTCATACAATATTATAAAATGCAGTTGTGTTATCAGGTAATAAATGCATCAAATCTTTAGGCAATTAAAGCAATAAGGAACTTTGTTGGTAATAAGTATAGTAAAAACATGTCTTTTGATGGTCTTAAGCTGCTGCTACAGAAGGTTATTCCTGCATTTATTGCTGGCAGCACTATTTTTAAGACACACTAGGGCTTATTGATCGCAGGATACCACTGGCCACAGACCTGATATGACATCCTGTACTACAGAGACTTTAAAGGTGCTAATGATGTCACCCTGAGCTAGCAGGGTAAGAAGCAGTATGGGTTGTTTGAGCTCTATTTATGTTACTGTGCTAAATGCTTTAATTACCTTCTTGATTTGCATCCATCATATCCATCCAGAGAGAAAAAAGGTCTGTGCACTTTTTCTCTTGATGGATTAAATCCTTTTATAGTATATACTGTAAATGCAGTTGTGGAGTTTAGAACAAATTCAAAACAAATGCAAAGATTTCGCCAATTAACAGTTTTCTTTTCTTTTTGTATTTTCTTCACCTCACTTAATTTTTTGTTTTATGAAATGGAGTGCCTGGTGTTTATATAGCCAATTAATCTCACCAAGTATGTTGTGGAAAGGAAACAATAGCTATGGACTTTTCCTTTTCCCTTAGATGCAGGATCCCTTTGATAGGAAATCCATACGCACTGTAAAGCCAATTTCTTCTGCTTAGATAGTGCACAACCAAAAAGAGTAGCCATCAGAAACACTTAGAGGAGAAATAATCCATAGAAATTAAGACCTATAGAAGAGAAAATTTTTATTAGTGCAAGTTCCCCCTTTGCATTGATCAAGAATGATATTCCATTAAATCACAGTGTAGCTAATATAAGAACATTTTGTTACTCATAGCAGAGCTGTGAAAAGAATTTTTTTTTAAACGAAAGTTATAGATCAGATAGATAATGGAATTTTTATGTTAATATTGATCAAGGATATGTTTGTCTCACCCATGCCTCTGCTTCCTGTTGTTTTTTTTATTTCATAAAGATTCCTGAAATAATTCAGGCTTAGTTGCCCACAATTAATGCTCTGCCTCCAGGACTTCTCATGCTTTGTATCTAAGGTTAAGCGGGGTCAGGGCAGAGTTTCCCTCTCCCTGTCAGTGTGTCTGTGTTTCCCACTAAGCACTTGTAGGTTTGTGTGTAAACCACAGCACACAAGACTAAATCTAGATAGCAGCTGCTGCTGTTCACTCTGTGTTTACTTTTTTGCGCTAAATCCACAGCTACCCATCATGACATTGATTTAGCTTTCCCCAGCCTTCTGTAGTAACATCAATGATTTTCTCAAATTTGAACTGTAACTTGAGAAGTAAAAGCAATTTTTATGACCACCATACAGCTGTAGAGCACACGATGAACACCGCTAACTGCACTTTATTTTGGAGTTGTTTCTTCACTGCTGTGTCAGCATGGCCCGATGTGCCCTGAGCTACGTCTAAGTACTGCACTTTGTGGCCGAGAAGCCATCTGTCAGAAAACAAGCAATCAAAAAGCCAGTAAACAGTGGTGACTTAAGATTCTTTGTGTTTCTCTATCATGTAAATTTCAGCAGTGAGAAATGCCCAATCCTAATACCACAGCACAGTTGAGTAACACACCCTATAATCGAGGCAGTGCAGCTGTACGCAGGACCACTGTAAGAGCCCATTGACATATTAACACATGCTGTTTCAGAGTGGAGATCATCGTTAAGGCAGTATGTGGAATTGGATTTACATTAAATATATATGTGCATTTTTCTAGTAACAAATCAACTGTGTGAGTGCATGTGTATGTGATGAGGGAAGCAAAAGTTCACATTTAACTTAAATGGCATTTTCTTATATCCAACTAATACACGGAAGGTGAGTAATGATTCGTGAACTGCACACTTCCTATAATATGTTATGTATTTTTTTGCCTCAAATATGCATGAACTACTGTAAAGATTCTCATTATGGAAATGTCATTACCTCATTGCTCATTAGAAGCTGAATTTCATCCACTGGTGAATAGAACTCCAGGACTCTTCATCCTCCAATTTCATACTTGATTGCAGAGATGTACATAGGGTAATTATATGCCTCCTAACTTCTGGAAAGATCAAGTCCACATTTAGATTATATGCGTGTGAACAAGACATCAATACAGCTCTTTCTATGTCACCGAAATATTTTACTGTCTAGCACATCAGTCTAGTGGCAATACTGACAAGCATTTAAAACTTAAAAAATCAGAAACAAATACATCTGTAAAGTAAATATTTTTTAAACATTATTTGCTAATTGTATTAGCAGGTTAAGATGAAATCAACGTTGCACAAAATAAATAATGATTGATTTGGTCCGTATAATCCTCGAATTGTCAAAAAGTAATGCTGAGGAAGCAATTACTGATATGGATAAATCGCACTTGGTTCTTTAACCCATGCCCTCATCTGGGAAAAAGGAATAACCTAGAATGCCATTTAGTGCATTTTCCTATTAGCAATCAGTGTCATCAGGCTTTAAGTGCATCTTTATTACATTTCAGCTTTCATCTGACTGACAGTTATTTTAAGACAAAGGTTTGTTGGACTGTTTTAACCTGATCCACATCTGATCCACAATCTTGTATTTTTGTAAATGTACAGCACAGCTATGACAGTGTTATAAGGTCTCAGTGAGTGGGTAGTATAAAAGTTTTATTTTTTTATAGAATACCAACAAACCAAAGTGTGTAAAAACATCAGTAATGGCAGTGCCTCACCACAGACAAGGGCTATGCCCTGGAAACACATTTAAAAAACAAAATCTTCACAAAAAAGGGGTTTACGCTACCTTGAGATTGTTTCTTTCTACGTACCACAAAACACTAAAAACTAAAAAAATAAGAACACTATTTGTGAAAATTAAATGTCATTTATTTTCAACCAAAAACGGTGCAATTTATGTTGACAAAGGTAGAAACTGAGATATTTCTAAATATAGAAAAATAATAAAACTAAAATTATGTACAGAAAACAACAGCACCTGCCGCTAATGCAAAGTTACGAGCACGCTTTGAGCATTCAATTTTACGAAAGTAACGTGTCAAATGCTAGTCAATGGAAACCCAGTACTTTATCGAAAAAGCAGAAGTATCGAAACACATTTTTTCATATAGTTGGAACAGTTGAAATGGAAACACAGCTAGTGCGGCATTTGGATCCATGATAGTAGAGCAAAGGGCTACTGATTCGAAGTTTTTCTCTTGTAAACAATAGCTCTCTACTATATGGGGATTTGATTGATTCCCTAAGAGATCTGTGGTGTAACAGTAAATCATGCCTCAAATACTATATGGTTGCTGCTCAATAATTAAGATATACTGGTATGTTGCAATCACTGTTTAGCCTCCACAACTCTAGAAGTTTTAGTTTCTCGATTATAGTTGTATTTGACATGGTTATCATATTATTCTGCATTTTTTATCTCCACTGCAGACATAGAGACAGACCTCAGAGAAGACAGCAGGTATTAGTATGAGAAAGAGTTCAGACAGACAGCACTGCACATTATCCATTCAGGGATTTTATATGAAATTCAGCTTCTGTCACGCCTGCTAGCCCATAATCTAGCTTCAGTGTCTTAAACTGCTCTTCCCAACAATCAATTGGACAACATATGTTGAAAAGAAAATGAGGCACTCATTAAAATACCGATCAAATTTAAGGAAAGTGCTGATAATATCAGTGCTGTCAGTGACTGCAAGGGAAATGGCATCGACTGCTCAATGTTAATGAGACAAAAATGTTTTTAGCTTAGAGAAAGAAAGGAGGAAAGAAAAATGTAATAAATAAAAACATTTTTTTCTAAGACTTCAAGCCTTGTCATCTGGAAAATTGTGCCCATTATGCACTAAGCCACTTAAATTATGTATAAAGTATTTTTTTCTCCCACTGATATTTCAAAGAGTGTTTAGAGGCATATTATTAAAAAGAGTTTAAGGTTCTCTAAAAAAGTAAAACATATAGAGTTTTTCTTAGTTTTGCATTACAAATGATTAGAATATATAAATGAATGCAGTGAAGCTGAACTTTTTAATATGATTACAGCAGTAGGCATTCGTTACAATCCTATTATATTAATATTTACCTAATTCTTAGGAAATTATTGGCATAGGGTTTTAGAAAACAGTTTAGTATCAGAGTTCTCGGTTGGTGTGCATACAACATAAATTGCAATGAAGTTGGGATGTTGTGTAAAACATATATAAAAAACAATACAATAATTTGCTAATTCTTTTCAACTCATATTCAACTGAATACACTACAAAACCAATATATGTAATGTTCAAATGGATAAACATGTTTGTTTTTTGCAGAACTTTGTAAACAACTGCATTAGCAAATAGTCCAAAAGTTAAAAAAGACTAAAATTGTAAGGAAATTAGGGATTTCATCTACACTATATAATATCAATAAAAGATTAGAATCTAAGCTTTGAAATATAATATGCATTTTACAATTCCTTTTATTAGGGAGCATCACATTTTAAAAGATATTTACTAGCATTCATCACTTTGATAATCCACAGAATTCACCCAAAGTTTGAAACTGGGCTCTGGCTGCAGATACTGGGCCCTCTTTTGACAATTCACTGCCAAGATTGCAGTGAGCAACTCACTGTTGAAATCTGCCAAGGTTTCAGTCAGTGGCTCACCTGTGTTTTTTGTTGCCAAGATGGCAATATGCCAAACATTTACCAGACCACCATGAACATCAGCGTAAATATATTCACAAGCACTGTTGCTATTTAAACAACGTAGACAGAAGGCATGAAAATAGACTGTTGGTGGGATGCAAGATAGCAATTAGCATCATGATGTGCTTTGCGCCAGGTGTAAGATAGGGCCCACTGTGTGAACCAAACTGACCTTTTACATGGCTGACTAATGCCATAACAACAGGCCCTGTGTGCAATTTCCAGCACTTTCCACATCATATAACCTATGGACAAAAGTGTGTGGACAACAGTCATTACTTCCATGTGTGTGACTTTTGTGTGATGTATCATTAAAATTTTCTATCCTAATCTCAACACATGGAATGTTAGGTGTTCACAAACATTTGGCTGTCATGTTACACATATTTAAAAAAAAAAGAACTTGTGTTCTGCTCCCAAGTCCTCCAGATGTGTACAACAATGTAGGCATACAATCATAATATGCAGGTTGCAACTCAGACAACCAAGCAAACATTTGGGCATCTCTCTGTTCCGATTAACCAAACACTCTTACAGTGTCCTAATTCTGGCAGCTCTTTAGCTTGGCTCACCACATTCTTATAATAAGTGAAAAATAAATAAATATGATAAATGTTCTCATCAATCATTAGAAATCCCTCTCATGCAATAATGTGTGTTGCATCTCTAGGGTCATGCACTGCATGACTATCAGTAGTAAAATCCTCAGAACAACTGGAAAAGTAATGTTTTTGATAACATCAGGCTTTGAACATGATGAACACTCTGCCTGGTTGGAAGATTCACTTACTGGACACAATAAGAGCAACAACAATGGTTGATTATTCAGTTCAAACACAAGTTGTGCAGAGAGCAAGCAGAAACTCCGGCAGACTAGCGCTATGGCAGCATAACTTCAATATCCTAAAGGTTCAGATACTATTGCCACACATAAATATATAATATTGCATAATTTCACTCTGTGAATAAAGTGCATGGTTCTTGACTCATTTGTTTGATCTCTTTGTTCTCTTTATCAACTATTAGGACTTGCTGGACAAGCTGAAGTCAAATTTCAATTTCAAGCACCACACAGAGACAACATAAACACAGTTACGATATATCATATATCGTTTCAAATATGTAGTGATCTTTAATACCATTATTTATTTTCTTACAATCAGTATGCTTACAATGTCAATACTAGTTATCATTACCATTAATGGTAAGCTGGATGTGATTTGGAGAGTAAAATTTCAGAGAGAAGCTACACCGCCTGATGTACCTTCTCATGTCTATATCCAATACAGTATATGCATTACACCATTGAATACAGCATATTGACTTTACTTTTTCTATATGGACTCAAGTTTTAAGCAATTAAATTCATCAGCCAAGATTTGCTATCTGATTTGTTTTACAGACAAATGTCAAACAGAACATAACTTTACATAATTAGAGGTGATGAAATATGTTTACTGAAACAATTTAGTTCAAATATGTACAGTAATTCATATAATTTAATTGTGTTGCATTTACACATTTTGGCTCTACATTTAACCCAAAAAAACCCTGGGTATAAAAGTGATGTTGTCCTGGCAACTCTTGTCCCAAGGGCGGGAACTGTGGGAGGAAACCAGTGCACCCAGGAAGAACATGTAAACTCCACACAGAAAGTTTCTGCGTTGTCCCAGCCAATGTGGAATCCAGGTCATTCTTGTTGTAAGGGCGATAGCACTACCCGCTGCGCCTCTGTGCTCCCGGTGAATGAGTTAATCAAGTTAATTTAATGCCATGGTCATTTCCTTCTCTCAATATTACTTTAATATTTCACCCACACTGCATGATTTAAACTAATAGTTAAATTAGATCTAGTATAAGCAATGATATAAACAACAACATATTTTCTTTTTTTTTATATTGTTATCTCTTTGAATTTCTTTTTACTGAAGCTAAGTTCAGAAAATACACTTCAATATACCATTCTAAGCTTATGTGGTTCTTTATATGATTTGGCTTAAGGTATACCAGAGCATTATCTTTTTTCTATTCACCGATTTTGCTTTATAAAGCCCTGTCTCAATATTGCATTAATGTCAGGAAATTTTGTGAGATCTGACTTTACTTCAGTGTAACTAATCTGTTCATCCAAATAAACCAAATCAAATCTCAATTGCAAAACCTGCTCTTTTTCTATGTGTTGTAGGTGTATCTACGTGTGACTTGCCTTATTTTACCTGTATGCATACAGCATACATACAAGATAACACCCAATGTGCTGTATGTAGCCACAGACCTGGAAGTTCACACTAGCAGGGCTAAAATAAAACAAGTAGCCTGTATCTTCAAGCAACAGTCTGTAACAGTCCGGCTTGCTCGATTGGGATAAAAATCAACTTATAATACTGTGTGGCTTGTATCCTGTATATAACTTCTGTAAAGCTCTTTTGCGAAAATATTTCTATGTAAAAAGAGCTATAAAAGCTGAAGACAAACTATGCAAATCTATCTGTGACTAATTTGCACTGTACATTTCAAAATTCTTACACATCAAAATGTATGCATGTGATTAATTAGTATTAATCACAGGTAATTAGTATGATTAATTTTAACCACTTGACAGCACTTATAACAAATGTATATAATAATGTATTTGATATACATTCTAATGATAACAGTATCTCAAAAAGGTGAGGCAGGGCCATGTTTAGTGTTTTGTATAATCCACTACACCTAACAGGACCTTATGATGTGCTTTGACTGAAATAGATTTTTTTTAACCTTTGACCAATAGCATTACTGCTAATTTCTGTGATGAATTTAGGATGTATTCACAATTTCCACAAACTCAGTGAGCACTTCATTAAAAATGAAATAAAAAATTATTTATTATTTTCTCAATGTAGCATGAAGAATAAAAACTAATGCTTTATTTTAACTGAAGAAAAAAGAACAGATTTCCTGCTATCACCTGGTTCTCACATTAAATTCTCTTTTATGGATTTTTTTTTCTACTTGTTTGTCCTCATACTGGTTTTGTTAGAAGATCAGCACAGCTACTTGCTTAATTATTACATTTAGGCAGTTACATTTAGTCTTGAATCTATGGATAAACTTTTTACTGCTGGAAGCTACTGTTGCTCAAAGAGGGAGCGGCCATTTTCGATATAAAAGATGATAAAATTCAGAGAAATCTACAACTTAACTTAACATTTATCTCCCAATTTGTTTCTCTGTTCATTCATAGCCTGCAAATAATTCTTGGCAAGTGGAGAGTTTGTTTGTCTTACAAAATATAACTACTGCACATTTTCTTGTTCATCAGCTCCTGATTATAGGTGGATTTTGTCTCTAAGAATTTTTATTAGAATATAAACTATAAAAACCTTGTTTTACTGGGTAACAATCTTCTACATATGAAGCCAGAGTGGGCCTGAGTTGCCCATGTTGAATGCTATAAAGAATGTGAATCTTGGCTGGTTCATCTCCACTAGACTGCACATGTTAATTAAACCATGAGGGCAGAGGCAGGTGGGCGACATCAGCTCTAAGTAATGCCCCAATCCCCCCCCTCCCGTTCACCATCAGAGACTACCTCAGGCTGTGGGAATTTCCTTTAGTTACACTCTACTTGCCAGGTAAACAAGGCTGAATGAGATAGCAGGAACCTGGGAGCAAATAAAACACACCGGAGGAAGTGAATAGATTTCACACTTGCCCTGTTAACACTGCACTCCACTAACGAGCCCAGGCGGAAGCTCGGGGAACTTCTCAGGATCACTCAGGCTCAGTGAGCTGTAAATATTTGGGAATGAGGGTATAACAATTTTTACAGTAGACAGATGCAAATAACAGTAGTGGAAACACTGATCTTGTCTTGCAGCCCTCCATGGTAATACATTATAATACTTAGTGTATTTTGACATGGTACATACCATATGTGGAAATAGTAGTGAATTTTTGATGATCACGTGATAAACTTTACTGTTCATGGCTTAAACTAAATTTCCCTCTCAATTTTTTTGTTGTTTTTTTAAAAAAAAGGTTCCTAACAAGACAAAATAGGCAAGCAAGTAAATAAGAAATATTATCACAACTTTATGAAAAAACTCACATAATGGTCTGACTTAAAAACCTCAGCAGCCCCATAATTGGAATTCTAAACCTTATCTGTGTTATGTACATCACCTAATCCACATATCTTCATGTACTTCGGCTCTATTTACACTTGACATTAAATGCACATTAGCACAGGATGGTCTCTACTTAACTTGGATCTGCTAGTGAGTAGGGACTGAAAAAATTCAGTTACCTAGGTCCAGATTTACCCAAAATCTTCAAATTCCGAATTGAGCCGAGTTGGGACCATGCAGTGGAAAATGACATGGCCATAACATGCAATCAGATTGAAAGTGGATAGCTCAGTTTTGAGAAGCCAGAAGCCCTAGAAACTGGTGTTCAACTCCCTGGTTCTGCAACAGCTGACAAGAGATTGAGATGCTCTATCAGATTATCCCTATCCCATGAAGCGCATCTGTGCAAGATTGAGTAAAGTTAGTATTCACCAAAGGATTAGTTGTTGCATTCGAGGATAGATCGTGGTTCACCAGTTGGTGTCAGTCTCTGTCATTTAATGGTCAGTTAGTTGTAAGACAATGTTTCTCAGTGCAATGTTGCAAATAATTTAGCTCTTTAACCATCTATAATTCATCATATCATGGAAAGAAAATTATAGCGTCATGGGGAAATCTCAGGGTATAAAGGCCAAAACAGAAACTGCTGCGAATTGAGCTTGATATCAACTTTATTTAAAATGGTTTATTTACTCATATAGATCTTTATGCTCTTCTTTTTGCAAAAGCTCCTGTTGTCGAAGCGGCCAGGATAAAGCGGCTTCCAAATCCGAGGCAATGGTTCTTGACCAAGTGTGGATTGTTCTCACCTGGTTGGTGGAGAAGTCCTGCCCAGAAGTGGAAGAGTGAGGGAAGGATAAAGCAAGATCGACAAGTGAATAGGGGCAGCCTCTGCAGAGATGCGGTCGCTGTACCGGTCTGTCATGGTGAGGAAGGAGCTTAGCCAAAAAAAACAAAGCTATTGATTTACTGGTCGCTCTATATCCCAACTCTCACTTATGGTCAGCTCAGTCACTCGGGGGGAGCTCGGAGTAGAGCCGCAGCTCCTCTACATTGAGGGGAGACAGTTAAGGTGGCTGGGGCATCTAATTCGGATGCCGCCTGGACCCCTCCCTAGGGAGGTTTTCGAGGCATGTCTTCATGAGAGGAATGGCCTGGAATGTTCTTCTTGAGGATCAGGCCAAAGTGGCTGGGAAGAGGGAAGTTTGAGCTTTCTTGCTTAGGCTGCCACCCGGCCCTGGGGTAGAAAATGAATAAACAAATGAATGAATGCCGGTTCACTGATTGGACTATTATTTAAGTTGCAGTTTTTGTTTTGTTCAGTGCGCAGCATTAAATGGATCAACACCAGAAAAACGCCAAAAAAGTGTGTTTTATTTATGGGCATATTTTTAGCCTCAATTCATTTTCCAAGTTTCGCTAAGCCTTGTTATGTGTTTTTTATATTTGTAAGTTTATTTCAGTGATTCTTTTGTTGCCGCTTTGCACAACATTAAATACTCTTCTCTGTCCCTACTTCTGCCTCCTCCCATGTGTTCCATTAAGGAATTCAGAACTGTATCATTACAGGTTGTTAGAAAATTACAGTGATAGATATATATAGTGTATGTATGCACTGCATAGAAAGACAAATGCAGAAAATAAATTAAACCAAATTTATGGGTTGTTGAAGGTGTGCATGTTTATGCCAAAGGAAAAGATCTATGTGAATCGATCATTAAGTGTTGAGACTAGGAAGAGTATTTTCTCACTGCACTTCTGCTCCACTACCCCCATTACTACTGCACCAAGGGAACTTTGATCAAGGCTGCAGCCAATGTGTTAATTAAAGTGCCTGTACTTCCTTATATAGTTTTGACCTTATGCTGGCCTCTATCTCTAAACCACCTAACTATCTGTGGGTCTTGAAAATAAGCACAAGGCTCAGGGTGTTGGGAAGCTTTCTTTGCTTGTCTTTTGCTGATTCAGTGCCACATGATAATAAACAACCAATTGCTTTGGTGGGATATTGTAGCTTTTCTTTTCTTTCACACTCAAACATAATAAATATGTTATGTATTGATCTATTGATATATTGACAGGGGATAATTTAAATTTAAATACCAGATGAAAGGGCTGAGAGAAAAATGATCAAATAAGCATCCCTGTAGGTTTGCCTTAGCACCTGAGGGACTATTTAAACTGAGCACCACTTGCCTTAATTTTGGAACAGTGGTGGAGGACATAATACAATTTCTGTCTTAATTAAGAGAGTTGTTACTTTAGGAAAGAAAATAAAAAAACTATTAAGAATAATTTGAATGTAAAGAATTAAGAATGCACAGGGAGATTCACTCGAAAAAGCCCAAGATATTCTGTTATAAACCCTGTTGGGATTAAGCAATCTCAATGAAAAAAATACACTTTATATCTTGACATATGTTTAATATCTTGCAAAGAACCTAAAGTGTAGAACCTGAAACGTTAAGAGTCCTTTTACTGGATAATTAATTTACTTCCAGTTACTAAAAAAGGTTTCTGTAGGATTTCCCCAATTAATTCAAATGAATAAAAACAATATTGGTACAATAAGAATATCAGGGCCTCTTTCAAGTAACTCTCCCTATAATGAAATGAAATTAAAATAGACTCATGAAAACAAGCAATAAACTTAATTGCCCTTTCTGTAGATATAAATGTATGCTTCAAGAACATTAACCTAACCAAATCTGACTTACAAAAAATTGTATATTTGTTAGCTGGATAGTGTTTGACTTATAACTAATGTTAGCTTATCAGACAATACAATTATTTAGAGTGTATTATTACAAGATGAATGTTACCTAATTTCCATCTTTCCAAGGTGGCTTATTAGAGCATAGCCTTGAATGAGTTTAGTCATCTATACAGAATGATTAAAGCGCTTATATATACATAAAATGATTGATTAAGATAGTTCACACTTGCTCCTAGTAGCC
This sequence comes from Xyliphius kryptos, assembly GCA_025769995.1. Classification (NCBI taxonomy): domain Eukaryota; kingdom Metazoa; phylum Chordata; class Actinopteri; order Siluriformes; family Aspredinidae; genus Xyliphius; species Xyliphius kryptos. The sequence goes on along the minus strand of JAOUQT010000002.1, from coordinate 6,373,955 downwards.
CTGCTCTATAAATGTCTTATTAATTTTAAACAGTAAGGAGTTTAGCATGACTGTACTACTAGGGTAGCATGATGGCATAGTGGAAGCCATGTCGTCTAACAAAAAGAAGGTCCATTAAAACCAGCCAAGCAAACCAAGCTATCCTGGGGTCCCCATACATGACTGGTTATGAACTGAATGCACTAAATGCATCTGTGTAAGCCCCCTTATAAATTCTGTGACGGTCAATGCAGGAAACTAAAACGACACAGTTATCAGAATCTCGCTCATGGGGTCTCTACTACTAGTTGCTGATAGTAGCCGGCCAGTACCAGTGGTAAGAAATCATTTACAATAATAATAATAATAATAATAAACATATTTTATTTAAAAAGTGTCTTTCAAGACCCTCAAGGACACTGTACAGTAAGAGCAAAAAATAAAAAATCAAATAAAATATAGTTAAATTAAAATAAGATACAGCAGCAACAATAAAATAAAAAATACTGATAAAAAAGAGAATTTAGGCTCAGCCATAAGCCAACTGGAAGAGATAAGTTATTAGATGTGCCTTGAATACAGTGATGTATGGGCAAGCACGCAACTCAAGTGGCAGGCTATTTCACTGCTTAGACCCGGGTGCAACTTGGTGCAAGAAACTTTAAGTAAATGCAGCTCGGATGAGCGTAAGGTGCATACTGGAGAGTGGGTCTGGACTATTTAGGTAGGATGGTGCACAGCCATGCAGAGATTTAAACATCAGCACAATTACTTTATATTGGATACAGTACTGAACAGGGAGCCAGTGAAGATGTTGCAGAATAGGAGTAATATGTTGCCAGGATCTGGTATAAGTTAACACCCTATTCAGCCGAGTTTTTTCAACAGATATGCTGGGAGTACATGCAATACAGCATTGCAGTACTTAATTCTAGAAGTTACAAATGCATGAACAATAGCCTCAGCAGCAGTAAGGGAGAGAACGGGTCAGAACTTTTTCATAAATGAAAAAAGGCTGTCTTACAGATGTTCTTAATGTGTGGTTCAAAGGATAAGGTTGAGTCTAGAATGACTCGCAGATTTCTGATCTGGGTTGCTGATGAAACAATGAAATCAGGAAAAGAAAGAGTACTATTACTCTATTACTATAACTAGTACTATTATATATCTGCATATCATCAGCAAAACAATGAAACTGTAGCCCATATCGCCTAATAATGTGACCAAGAAGAAATACAATATAAAAAGTAATGGGCCAGGGACCGAACCCTGAGGGACATCATGCAACAGAATGCATGACTCATATCTAAAACCTCCAATTAAAACAAACTGTTGCCTATCTGTGAGTTAGAACTGAAACCAAGCAAATAACAGTTTCAGTTATGCCAATCAGATTACAAAGCCGAGAAAGTAGTATCTTATAAAAAAACTGTGCAGCTGAAAGGTTTAATAATATGAGCAAATTTACCAACCCCTGGTTAGCTGCTATAAAAATATCATTTACCGCCCTCACTAGTGCAGTTTCAGTGCTATGATTTTTTCGAAAGGCAGACTGGAACACCTCAAACAGATCATTAGATTCAATGTGTTCAGTTAACTGGGCAGCTACAGTCCGTTCTAAAGTTTTAGCAAGAAACAGAAGATTGTAGATGTGCCTGTAGTTAGCCAGGTTATCAGGGTCTAAGCCATTTTTCTTTAAAACAGGAGTAATGGCAGCCAGCTTCAAAAAAGCATGATCTTGTATGATATTTGATATTTGGCAATGGATATATTAAGCTTACGTGCCAATATTGTAAGCAAATGTAGCTGCAGTAGGCTAGCATCAGAATATACGGTTAATGTTTATGTTAGCTACCTGTCTGACAGACAGTGCTAGTAACAATCTAGAACAGTTAGTGCAACGGGATAATAATTTATCTCTCTCATAATATCTTTTTTAGGTGCTTTGCTTACATTTCTAAGCATTCCAAGATTTCTCAAATTTTCTAAGGCCCTCCTAATATCTATCCGAGGCACTCTGTTCATAAAAAAGTGATATAAATGGCCTTAATTATTTTTCCAGCTACACCACCAATTTCATCTCACATTCATGAGGAAGAAGAAGACATTAGAGAGATTGAATCCAGTGGTGCCATTGCATTAACATCTACGCAAATTGAGTCTGCACAATTTCTCAGCACTAATTTTACCTATATAGCACAAGGTAACACAAGCTTTTTAATTATAGCTGGCATCCTTCACAGTTACCCAAAGTCTGAGAAAATACATTAATAAGATACAAATCCGGTTCTAAAAAAGTTGGGAAAAAAATACAAACTTGTAATTAAAAATGGAATGCAATAATTTACAAATCTCAAAAACTGATATTATATTCACTATAAAACATAGACAACACATCAAATGTTGAGATTTTGAAATTTAATTCCAAATAATTTTGGCTCATTTAAAATTTCAAAACGTTGGGATGTGGTGCAATAAGAGGCTGGAAAATTTAAAGGTACAAACAATTGCAATTTGGTCAATTGGAAATAGGTCATTAACATGATTGGGTATAAAAAGAGAATATTAAAGTGGCAGTGGTTCTCAGAAGTAAAGATGGGAAGAGGATCACCAGTCCCTCTAATTCTGCACCAAGAAATAGTGGAGCGGTATCAGTCAGAGTTCGACAGTGTAAAATTGCAAATAGTTTAAAGATATCATCATATACAGGGTGCATAGTATCATCAAAAGATTCAGAGAATCTGGAATAATCTCTGTGTGCATAAGGGTCGAGGACACTGGGTGCCCGTGATCTTCGGGCCCTTAGACAGTACTGCATTACATACAAGTATGTATTGGAAATCACAAAATGGGCTCAGGAATATTTCCAAAGAACATTATCTGTGAACACAATTCACTATGCCATCCACTGTTGCCAGCTAAAACTATATTTCGAAGAAGAAGCTGTTTCTCAACAAGATCCAGAAGCGAAGGCGTCTTCTCTATTCCAAGGCTCATTAAAAATGGACTGTAAAGTGGAAAACTGTTCTGTGGTCAGATAAATCAAAATTTGAAGTTCTTTATGAAAATCAGGGAAACCGTGCCATTTGGACTAAAGAGGAGAAGGGTGACCCAAGTTGTTAACAGCGCTTAGTTCAGAAGCATGCATCTGTGATGATATGGGGTTGCATTAGTGCATGTGGCATGGGCAGCTATGGAAGGACACCATCAATGCTGAAAGGTATATCCTTCTAAAGCAACATAAGCTTCCATGCAGACGACATCTCTCATGGAAGACCTTGCAGTTTTCAACACTTGGAATCGAACCAGGGACCTTCCAGTCACAAGGCTGTTTTCTTAACCACAAGCCTACGGCTGCCAATATCAGTTTTTGACACTTGTAAATTATTGCATTCCGTTTTTATTTACAGATTATACTTTTCCCAATTTCATTTGTAAATTGGTTTGTAAATTCAGACCTTATTAAGTAGGAAGATGGAAGAGGCCAGTCTGTCAGAACAGAAATGTTTTATAGAAAGATACATTTAAGCATGTCCTGTAGTCCTGGAGTAACCCCCTCTGTTCTTTTTCTTTTTTTCTTCATGCTGGAAAAAAAACACCTGATAATCATTAAATCTTCAACAAAAACATGCCATGGTATTTAACTCAAGGAGCAGAGTTGAAAATAGGTCTGTGGTAAAAAAATGGTTCTGACTGCTTTTAAATATACAAGTTTTAAATGTAAAAGTACTGATTGTGAAAAATTATTTAGATATAATTAATTAATTAAGTTTTTAATTAAGTAATTAAGTACCTAATGAAGTGTACGAACCGATGAGCCATCAGACCACAGCAGGTTAAGAATTAAATACAGAGACAAACTGTGTGAGCACAGGCTGATAATATGTCTACACACTGTAATATGTTATATTAACTGGAAAATGAAGATCTGTTCCAGATTCACTCTTTATTGTATTTAATGACACGACATTGCAACAGCATCATTTTGGGTGTGTAGGTTGGGCATGCAACTGTATATAAGAGGTCATGTTAGCTGATCTGGTGAAAGTAACAAGAGTTGCCATATTGGAAGGTAACACCAGGGGGCAGCACCAGTCCACTCCAAAAGACAATGGTCTAGAAGACATGGCGGCATTCACAGTCACATGTACACATCCCACACCACCTCAGTCACAACAATATTAGTTTGTATCTTAATTGTTTTCAACTCTTACCTGATTGTATGCTTCTGAAAGGAATATAGCTCTCTCTGGTATGCAGCTCAGACGCAAAGAGTCAGCACATATTATTGACACCAAGCCTGTGTACTTGTATGCCTACAAGCCTACTGGAATTGTATGACTGCTCTAAACGTGTTTTAAAATTGCATAACCCTCAATTGTGGACATTTAACTAGATATTAACTTTGTTTGAATATGATTTCTATTTAATATCTTTTTACAGAAAGATTTATATGCATGCACACACAGGTTAGATTCATAATATACAGGTTGGCGAGTGGGGTTGTCAGGGGTCATTTTCTCCAGTTTTGTATTTTTTTGGTCTGAGGGAGGAAACCGAAGCACCCAGATGAAACCCACACAGGGAGAACATGAAAACTACACACAAAAGATCCACCATAAAGTGGATTACCATAAAGCCTTTTATGTTAATATCTCTGGCATTAGATTCCAACCCTCCTAATCTCCAAGTGATATATTGACAAAAGCTTGCTAGGAATTTTAGATTTATACAGTAGCCAGTTGATATGAATTCATGTATGGTTCTTGCTACATTTTTATCATTCTTGCAAAATGTCCCTCTACTGACCACTGGCTAGATATTCTCTTATAATCACACTTTTGGGTGAAATACAATACTATTTCTAAAAAAGTATTCCTAACTAAACTATTCCTAACTAATTTCCTGTTCCAGCGCACACACTATTTTGGATTACGTATTTCTGCTATAAAATCTCTCTAAAATGGGTCAATCCTAAGCAGGGACTTATGCAAAAAGTGCATCAACTTCTACTTTGCAGCACCATGTAAATTGAAGCCTTTTACAGCAGAGCTGCAAACCAGTCAATGTTTCAGCTATGACCCTAAGCCAGGGATTTGCCAGCCATTCTTGAAATCCTTCTCAAAAAAAAGCTTATTAGGAGTGAGGTGTGGTAAAAATGACACTTTACACAAATGTTTAACGATGACATATGGCATACTTGTGTAGAAAAAATAACTATACATATATATAACTATGTATATATATATATACATATATATATACAGGCGTTAGACAATGAAACTGAAACTGTCATTTTAGTGTGGGAGGTTTCATGGCTAAATTGGACAAGCCTGGTGTCTTGTCTTCATTAATCTTCATTAATTGCACATTGCACCAGTAAGAATAACAATAATATATACAACTATCTATATATATATCTTCTTCTTCTTACAGCCTTTCCCTTTAATCAGTGGTCGCCACAGCGAGTAAATCTTTTCCACCTCACTGTGCTCTTCTGCTTTCACACCAACTACCTGCATGTCTACATTGACCACATCTATATATCTCCTCTTTGGTCTTCCTCTCTGCTTCCTGCCTGGCAGCTCCATCTCTAACATCCTCCTACCAATATATCCACTGTCCTCTACACTCTCCTCTACACATGTCCAAACCGTCTCATTCGGCCCTCTCTAACTTTGTCTCCCAATTTTCCAACTTGTGCTGTCCCTCTGATGTTCTCATTCCTAATCCTGTCTATCCTTGGACAGTTGATACTAAGTATCCGAATTCCTGCACCTTTGTGACCACTTCTCCCTGTAGCCAGTGTAGTCAGTGCTACTCTCCTCCCTCTCATTCACACACATGTATTCTGTCTTACAAATGTTGATTTTCATTCCCCTCCTTTCCAGAGAATACCTCCACCTCTCCAATTTTCTTCTAGCTGATCCCACCACAGATAACAATGTCATCTGCAAACATAGTTCATGGTGATTCCTGTCTGACCTCATCTGTTATTCTGTCCATCACCAAAACAAACAAGAAGGGGCTCAGAGCCGATTCTTGATGCAGTCCCACCTTTACCTTGAAGCTACCTGTCACTCATACTGCACATTCCACTACTGTCATGCTGCTCTTATACATGTCCTGCACCTAATGTACTTCTCTGTGGTGCTCTTTCTGATTGTCTAAGCCTAGCTTCAACAACTTTCTCACAAATCTTTATTGTGTGACTCATTAACTTTAAGCCTATATAATTGCTACAACTCTGCACATCACCATTGTTCATATAAATCGGTACAAGTACACTTTTCCTCCATTCCTCAGGCATCAATTCATTTTTAAAAATCTCATTAAATAATCTAGTCAAAAATGACACTCCCATCTCTCCTATACATTTCCATACCTCTACCTGTATGTCATCAGGTCCGACTGCTTTTCCCTTCCTCATCCTTTTCAAAGCTTTCCTTACTTCCTCCTTGCTAATCTTTATTATATCCTGTTCCACTATTTCTATGCCTCCCAGTGTTGAACCATGATAAATAAATTATTTATGTAGTGTCTTTTTGTATTTTTTATTATAAATGTTGTTAATATGCTTGCAATCACTAAATGTATGTGCTCAGTGTAGATAATTCAGTGTATGTCTCACTAACTAGAGCCATATGAAGTGACATGTTGTTGCTGCAGGAGCCCTGTAACTCAATCCCTGCCTCTGTAACTCAATAACCCCCATAAGGTGAACAGTGTGCTGACCCTGCCTGTTCTTGGCCATGCTCGGCGAACATGATTCTAACTTTAGAGGCAATTTAGTTGCTCTTCATTGCTTACTCTTCAGATATTATCATGTTATACTGCCTCTTGAAATAGTATATTTCTAAATACAGTTCATTTTCACAGACATGTGAACATACACGGTGTGTTAACGCTGGACCCAAGACACACTTTCAGAATAGGTGCCAGGTTAATTTTTCTAAAATTAAAAGCCAGAAAACATTAATTCCTTCATTTTCTATACCCGCTTAATCCTAGTTTTAGGGTCATGGGGAAGCCGCTGCCCAACCAGAAACTCTAGGTGCGAGGGCAGGAATAACCCTAGACACGGCGGCAGTCCATTGTAGGGCACACACATACACATTTACACCTTAATGGGCAATTTAGAGACACCAATTAACCTATCATGCATGTCTTTGGAATGCAGGAGAAAACCAGAGTACCCAGAGAAAATCCTCGCAAACACAGGTAGAACATGCAAACTCCCCACAGAAATTTCCTGTGTCGTCCCACCCGGGGCTCAAACCCAGGATCTTCTTGCTGTTTCAATATTCAATATTGAATTTATACTGTATATTTATATTTTTGCCTCTGAAAGAATCAATTCCGCACAGCCCATCGCTGAAATATCATCCTCCAGATAACTTCTGCAAAAGGAACAAACTATTTAGGCATTTTATTTGAAACTTTAACTTGTAGATTAATATTTAAAACAGAGACTGCAATTACAGAACATATCAATGTTGAGAACAGAAACGAATAGTAGTACTGTTACTAGGAGAAATTAGTATTTAATGGGAAGGGTAGTGCGGTATGAGGTATGATAGATGCCTGAATATAATAGATTACCTCAAAGTTCTGACTGTCAATGAAAGGTTTGTGGCACTAGCACAACACTTTCTGCATTCCATATTTAGTTTGTTTTGCAAACTGTAAATTGGTTGGCTGAATAACAAATAAACAAGATTATTACTCTATTATGTACAATCAAGAGACCATCATTGCACATCTTTCTTTTATGAGTAAAACAAGGGTATCATGAGCAATTTTCAGGACAAGCATCGTACAAAAAGAAATTTGTAATTCATCTCCCTTCTCGGGCAGCATATTTACGCAATGATGCTGTCGCCTCATAGAAAGAAGATACTTGGTTCAATCCCCAGGTATGACGACTAAGGACATTTCCCATGTGCTCCCATGTTCGAGTGGGTTTTATCTGGGTGCTTGTTTAAAGTTAAATGGTATTTCTAGAGTGGCCCTTTGTGTGTGCATGTGTGTGGCCCTTTGTGTGTGTGTTTGTTGATGGGTGGGCAATGGCTGTTGTAATCCCATGTGGATTAAGTAGAAGAAAATAAATGAATAAGTGAAATAATTAATCCTCCTGCTCCTCTCACTTTGTCTATTTATAAGTGAAAGTGAAAGAGAATTTTGCCACAATGGTCCTCTGCATTTAACCCATCCGTGCAGTAAAACACACAAATACACACACAGGTGAAGTGAGTACACGTGCCCGGAGCAGTGAGCAGCCAGCTCAGCGCCCGGGGAGCTACTGGGTGTTAGGTGCCTTGCCCAAGGGCACTTCAGCCATGACTTATTGGTACTTGGAATCAAATCAGGGACCTTCCAGTCGCAAGGTTGGTTCCTTAACCACAAGCTTACGACTGCCCCTTAAAACAAACTTTGTACTGACAACAAGCTTTGTACTGACAAGTGGGGGGGGCTTTTTCGAATGAACTGCTTAAATGTTTTAAAATATAACATAAAATATAAGGATGTGAATACATCACCTATATAAAACTCTAAAAGGTGCTAAACACTTTCTTACACCATTTTAATGTTTTGATGGCATGTTAGTGCTCATGGAACGCTGGCCTGAATAACGGCAAGGCGGTAAGGCTTTTGCCTGCGGTAATCTGTAAAAGACACAGTTGTAGGGATCTGGTGAGATTACCTTTGATTTCTCTACTCTACACCACATGAATGAATGAGTAAATTAAACACTGTACTGATTCATAATGCAGACATGATGAAAATTAACAGCATTAACCTTACTTTTAAACAGTAATATATATGTAAGTAAATTGGTAATGATGTTCCCTGTCTCTGTCTCTGTTCTCTGTCTTTGTCGCTGTCCCCTATGCTGAGACCAATGCTAGACTTCTATAAATTTAAGAAGCTAGATTTGACATAGGCAGATAACTGAATCATTACCAATTTTTTTTTACAGTTATCTGTATATATCTGTGTATATATATGCCCAAGAAGCCTTTGCAGAAAGACTATATGCTTCATCAACACTCAAGCACTTTGCATCATATAGAGAGCCAACCCCCACCCCCGGCTACCTCAAAGCCCAGATGCTGCTCTCTTTCACTTTCTCTGGCTGGAGGTAGACATCAGACGCAAAACTAAATCTTATAAAGAACACTACAAAACCCAAATATTTGGAATAAACCAAACAAGTCCTTTGTGGATTTCACTTTTTTGTTAAACTTTAATTTCATCATACAAGATAATTTCAATAAGGTAAGATAGAGCTTGTCCCAGAGCAATGCTCAGAATGCAGGCACTTAATACCAAAATACACTAAAGCTATGTGTAAGGAGTTCATAATCGCTGACTGAAACCCAGTGTGTTGTTGAATTATTGAATTTTACTGTTACCTAACCAAAATAATCTAACAGAAACATAATCTGTTGATTTTTATATTATTATTATATTAATATATTATTATATTGTTATATCATATTACTGTATATGTCTATACTATACACATTTGTCTCGCTTCAAGAAAGGTATTAATCCTTTAATAAAAGTCAACCTTTTATTAGCTGTATTAATTTATAATTTACCGTAAGAAAATGGGCTCTTTTACTTACATTTACCTCTGAGAGAATCCTTCTAAGTTCCAGTGTTCCAGTTACATGCAATCTATTGCACATACGTCGAGGATAATAGATTATTTTTTTGGTTCAGATTGCTTTATCCTGACAAGAACTACAATAAAATATTTAAGGCCTTTTTTGAGTGAATCTTGCTATATGTATATTTACTGTATTTGCTGTAAATTCTGTAAAGCATTACAGGTGCCATCTGTAGTATAAATATTTTAATTATTACTAATTATTACATCATGTAACTTGTCATTTGACTTAAATGAGTAAATGTCATTTAATGCAATGTGTTGTGCATTAAAAAAAAACCAGAAGCTAAGCGAGTCATATAATCATCTAAAATAAACATCATACACAAATAAACAAAAAATTTAAAGAAATTTAAAAGCAAAGTCTAAAGAACATTTGTGAAGCCTGGTGTAGGTAGCATTATTGTACTTTTATTCAACATTAAAAATCTTATCATTTATTTATCATTGTATATGTAATGCTTAGACAAACTTGCTATATATTCCCCCTACAGTAGTTGGACATATGTACCATTACAGATGCACTGGTGCAATGGCTACTGACATTTGAGGAATCTGCTGAGCCGGACACTCTTCTCAGGCTGTGCTGGATTGAATTAGATTGCTGAAATAGAAATACCCTCGCTGCAACAAGATATTTTCATTTAGCCTTCAATGTTACATAGAGGAACTGTGCATATCCCTTACATACAAACCTGAATAAAATTATTCTTTGACCTGCCTTCACGTGCATATAAATTTGAGTGATTTAGGACTGTGCAGGCCAATCAATTTCTTCCAAACCAAACTTACTCATCCATTCCTTTATAGACTTTGCTTTGTACACTGGTGTGCAGTCATGTTGGAACAGGAAGTGGCCATC
>JAOUQT010000002.1:6342997-6355624 GCA_025769995.1 Xyliphius kryptos | reverse complement strand
CCGTCACTCCTACCGCACATCTCACTACTGTCATGCTGTTCTCATACATGTCCTGGACCAATCTAACATACTTTTCAGCCACTCCGGATTTCCTCATACAACACCACAGTTCCTCTCTTGGCACCCTATCATAACCTTCCTCTAAATCCACAAAGACAGAGTGTAGCTCATCCAAAGAGAGAGAGGATAAAAAAGAGAAAAGGGAGAAAAGATAGAAAGGGAAAGAGAATAAAAAGAGTTATATATAATCAACTATCTTATGATCAATCCAAACACAAGTTGTGCAAAGAGCAAGCAGAAACTCCGGCAGACTAGCGCTATGACAATATAACTACAGAGTAGAACCACATATATGAGGGAGCCCTGGTAGATAAAGCAGCCAGCCACTCCAGAGTCAACAAACCTGAGTGATCACGTGAGAGTGGCCAGACGACAGCATCCAAACATCAGAGTTTACCAGGTAAAAAAATATAATGTATGTATTCTCTTAAGGTTTATTTGACTTTTTATATTGAACGTGAGATATAATTCTTCAAAATAAAAATATTAAACCTAGGCTTTTCATAGATAAAAAGGCCTTATAAGGTAACCAAGAGGTTAGAAACATATTGAATGATAAATAATTGTTTGTGAGTATTTAATGGTTGATTTAAGATATGGAGAAAAACCAAACAGTTAACATAAGAGGCAGTAACATAAAGATAACACAAGATGAAGGTTAAGCTATTAACTTGTCATTGTTTGTATAATAGTTTATTTAAACTGTTAAAACATTTAATTTTTATTTTCTCCTTTGGAAAAAATAACATCCAGAGCATCTAATTTGATCTGAGCACATGAGAGCAGTACAATTTGAAAGGGAATTATTTTTATGCGGCTTAGGCCCTAACCTAAATTATCAATCTATTCAATTTCTTGAGCTGGAGACTTACAGACTTTGGTGGTGACTTTCAAAAGAGAAAATCAATAAGGAGGCAAGTCACACAGGACGGCCCTTTAAAGAAAACTATACTAATGTTCCCAGCTACGATGGTTCCTATCTGCATGACACTTTGAATCATTTTTCCACAGGAGAGATTTGCATGATGTCACCATAATCATGTATCAATAAAAAGGTTGCCTGTATCAGTCTGTTTCTAGCACTAAAAAGAAATGACTTTTGTTTCAATAGTAGAAACTCAGTTTAACCCAGAGCTTTGCTCTTCACAACACATTTTTGTGGCAGGAACAAAGCATGCTGGAAAATGTTACCAAACCATCTCTTAAGAGTTGGGACTCCACCAATCCACAATCAGACAGATTGTATAACAATTGAGGGAATTCAGGACTATTTCTACCCATCTCAGGAGTGCTCAACCAAAAAAGATCACTCCAAGAGCAAATGTGTAATATTAGGATATGTTGCAAAGGACCCCAGGGTAACTTCTAAGCAACCAAAGGCCTCTTTAATATTGGGTAATTTTAATTTTTAGTCCACCTTAGAAAAACACTGGCAACAATGGTACACATGGCAGGGTTGCAAGAAGAAATCCACTGCTCTCTAAAAAGAACATTGCTGCTCATGTGCAGTTTGCTAAAGATATTCCAATATCCCACAATCTCTGTCAAAAGACTGAGAGGTCAACTATGTCAAAAGCCTTTGACAAATATAATGCTGAACAGTATTTATTAAAATCTATAGCACTTATGAGATAATTTGACTCTAAATGGGTAGCATTAACAGTGCTGTTTTTTTGGAAACCAGACTGAAATGCACAGTGTGGGGGAACAAAACAAAATGGAAAACTGTAATACAAAATTACCACACAGGTAAACAGTTTGGCTTACAGTGTTCTGAAAAACATGTGGAACACAACGAAAGCATTATTAGCCCAAACAGTTCAAAACATGTCTACAAACATACCAAACATGTAACTCGAGCAACACGGAAACTACACTAAAAGTAAAGAATCAGAATGCAGATAAAGTAACTATGTTAGCAGTTACTATGAAAACAGTTTAACTAAAGGCATATATAAATCATGAAATCTTGAACTTCACAAGTACAAGCACATGAAACATGAACAAAGTCTTTTTTGAACATGAAAAAATCTGAAAACATCAGTATTCAGATTACTTGGTAGCAATGTAAAAAACATAGAACATGAACATAGAAAAACACAGTCCATAGTTAGTCCTAATTAGCTTTATTTTATATAAATTAGGCTGGAGACTCTTAGCAGTAACAACACAGGCCTTACTTGGCTGTGAGTATCTAATTTTGAATATGTGAATATTTGATTTTTGGCAGCATATAGTGGAAACTGTTTTACAGAACCCACCCCAAAGGGGCTACCTCTGGTATCACTTCTCCTCTGTGTCTACCAGGCTTATTTGGAAGTCCTCAATAAGTAATGGATCCAGACTATCTTATGCCATTACACAGCTGTTTTCCTCTGGTCTATACCCAGGGGTTGTCTCCTTGACATCTATCTTGTTCTTCATTAATAGCCTCTGATTGTTTTTGGTACATGAGAGCCTAGAATCTCCCAATATTTTTAAACGAATTGACCACTGCAGTGGTATCTGTGGGTGTGGCATTCCATGAATACAGTGAAGGTTGGTATCCCAGGACACATTGAAATGTGGTGAGGTTAGTGTAGGAATGCCTAAGAGAGGTTTGTACATATTCTGCCCACGGCACCTATCTGGTCCAATCTTGAGGACTGTGTTGGAAAACCTCATAAAGAGCTTAACCAGTTCTTAAATTACTGTTTTCAGCATGTATATTGGTCTCTGGATAATACCCAAAGGTAAGTCTCTTAGCTGCCTTAAGACGCTTAAGATGCCTTAAGAAGTTTTTGTGATCTATATATATGAGTAATGGTAGCACAGTTCCCTCTAACCAATGTCTCAACTCCTCTATCGATAGTTTGACAGAAAGTAACTCCCAGTCTTCCATATCATAGCTCCATTCCACCCCTGACTTCTTCCTTGAGAAAAATGCTATTGGGTAAATTTTTGAGTTTCCCCTTGGTGATGTGACAGGATGGCTCCCATACCAGAGTCAAAGTCACCGAGAACTAGATTTTGTAATTTTAGGATGGGGGCTGTGGTAAAAGCAGATTTTAGAGCCTGAAATGTTTGAGTGGTGGCTGGTGGACCAGCAGAGATTCTTAGTATTATGGCATAGCAGATTCGTAAAAGATTTGTGCTGATAAGAGCTATAGAGCAGTATGTGAGTGTTTCAGGTGTACTCAGAGTAAATTCATGTCCTTGTATCAGTCCAGATTGCTTCTATCGTTATCATGTGACTGTTTGTTTAGGAATGTGTGTGTGTGCATCCATGGTTTACTTGGTCATATTCAGGGAACTGCTTAGTATTATGGGCACCATAAAAAATATCTCACTAGGCACAACCATCCAAAGATAAGCCAGTCGTAAAAAGATGAACAATTTGATGAAAGACTGATACCCTGTATATGAAAAATAATGAAGATGACAGTCAAACAGTTGGATATTTTAATCAATAACAGGACATACAATAATGGTTTGCTTTTAGAAAAGCAGCATATGCTATGTTTAAGTTCTGGAGGTTATACAGCAAAACCAGCACTAGCATCATTTTGGTGACCAGCTAAACCAGCACGGGAGCAACAAAAACCAACAAACATCAGCAGGAGACGGATACGGAACACTGCCTCCGGACAGGATCCGCCCCTCTGCCATAATCACGGTTATCAAATAAGTAGCCATGTTTTTATTTTTCGCTTGCTGATTGTATTTGTGTGATTATTTATTTCTATAGATAATACTGTTACTTTAAAGTCATATTTTTAAGTTATTATTTTAATGTTAATTTAACATGCAATAATTGATAGGTAATATATTTTATGGTGCCCAAAATCACCATTAACACCCCTGTTTGATAATCAGTAAAAAAAGTTCTGGGTTTTGAAAAAAAAGTTGTGTCAGTGTGCACAAAATGAGTCAAAAAATATGTAAACAATTTTTAGTACAACCAGGGATGCATATACACATTTCTCCACAGTCACATGGTAATAATGAGAAAGAGATCGGGCCACCCTTTAGTATAGTGTGAGTGCCAACCACATGGGGAGTAGGGAGGCACGACAATCATTCTCTGGCTCGATTCATGGAAACCGTGCTTAGTCTGAGTATGACCTACAATACTCCTAAACTGCTCTACAGATCTTATCGATATATTAAGTTATTTGATTCATGTCAGAAACAAGTCACTGGAAACCTTTCTGCATCAGAGCCAAATCTAGAAAACAAACATTAATCATGCCAGGTAAAAATTGATATGGAATAGAGTTGCTGTAGAATGTAAGCATAGACTCAAGGGTCAGCCATGGCTAAATGGATAGGGTAGAGGGCTGGGGAACAAGAGATAGCCGGTTTAATCCTCACTCTAGGCAAGTCATAGCTAAAGTGCTGTTAAACAAGGCACCATACTCTCCACTGTTCCTCATGCATCTCAATGGGGCAGCACACTGCTCCGGTTGTTCACACCTGGATTGGTGAAATTCAGAACATAATTTTAAAAAGCTAATACAAATTTTTGGTCAAGCGTTCCACTTATAGAGTAAGTTCCTCGTAAGTAAAGGTGCATTTACATCTTGGAAGAGGCCTTCATTCAAAGCTGATGAGACGAGGATGAGGGGACACATTGTAAAATTTTGGAGACCTGAAGCTCTGAGAGACGGGATAATGAAGAAAGATTATTCAGTCAGCCACAGTATTAGTATGACAATGATGGGGGTAGGGAAGTGTTTGCTGAGGCTTTCAACCTCTGAGAAGAATGTTGCAGTCATCTGCTGACAGTGCGCTGTATGATGGTGAAGATGGGTCTTCACACAAGATTGCTGAACCCCTCGCTTCCACATTCTCATAGGTACACCTAAATTATACTGGGAATGAACTATCAAAATAATAACAAAAGCAGACCAACGAGGTGTTAATAAACAAAGAATCAAAACTGAACCCCAAAATGAAATGGTCGATATAGAATAGTCACTAAATCAGTAAAGAACACACAGTAATTACGGAGATCAGCTCAGATAAGCAACATTCTTTACTACAATTGTCCATGAAAGGAGATCCAAGCGCAGAGCAGTAATTCAACACTTACAGAGACTAGTAAGTCCCAACTTGCAGACCGATTTGTTATAAAAGCTTGTTGAGTCTCCCTCAACAATTACACTCCCCACCAACTGGAACAATAACAAAAGCTGAATGACATGGTGTTAATCAAACAGGGAAACAAAATCCTGAAAGTAAATGGTCTAAATAGAAAATAACTAAATCCGCAAAAAAACACAAGCACTGATAAGCAACTTCGTTGAAGTTATTAAATTTAAAAAGAGATTTAACACTATCAGCGACTAGTAATTCCCAACTTTCAGGCTGTCTTGTTCTGATTCTTGGTCGGCAACAATAGTTTAATAAGATCCAAATAAATCCTCTGACTGAAAAGTTGCCAGAAGAGCATTCCCTAGCATGCTTTCTTACCATAGCATATCCAGGTGCCTTATGTTCCCCAGGTAACAGAATCAACAATCCTAAATCCAATGAAGTTGGGATGTTGTGTAAAACAGATAGTTACAAAATCCTATAATTTGTAAATCCTTTTCAACCAATATTAAAATGAACACACTACAAAGACAATATATTTTATATTCAAATGGATAAACTTTATTGTTTTTTGCAAATATTTACTCATTTTGAATTTTATGCCTGCAACAGGTTCTAAAAAAGTTGGGACAGGGGCAAGAAAAGACCGCTCAAGCCTGTTTGGAACCTGTTTCAAAGATGAACAGGTTAATTGGAAACAGGTGAGTGTCATGATTGGTATAAAGGGAAGCATCTTTGACAGGATCAGTCATTCACAAGCAAGGATGGCACGAGGTTCACCACAGCTTATGAACAACATTTCTCAATGTGCAATTGCAAGGAATTCAGGGATTTTATCATTTAAAGTCTATAACATCATCAATAGAATCGGAATCTGGAAAAATCTCTGTAAGTATGCATCACAACCGAAAACCAATACTATATGCCCCTGACCATCCATCACTCAGGAACCACTGCATTAAAAACCAACATCATTCTGTAATCAGGAACACTTCCGAAAATCATTGTCAGTGAACACAGTTGGTCGCACCATCTAGAAGTGAAAGTTAAAACTCTACCATGCAAAGCAAAAGCCATATATCAACAACACCCAGAAATGCCACCGGCTTCGCTAAGCCTGAGCTCATCTGAGATGGACAAGAGAAAAGTGGTAAAGTGTCCTGTGGTCTGATGTGTCCATTTTTTAAACTGTTTTTGGAAATCATGTATGTCATGTCCTCTGGGCCAAAGAGGAAAGGAATGTCCAGATTTTTTAAGAGAGCCAGCATCTCTGACCATTGAACATCTATGAAGGCGCCATTAAGGCTGAATGTGTTGCAGGTGGTTTTTGTAACATATGATCAGTGCATTATGGTAAATCACATACTGTTAAAGTCCATTCAAATTATGTAAAGCAGAAAAAAGGACAATATAGCTTATTATTATTAAAGTTTAATTTTTGTGAGTGTCTTGATCATGGCTGGATGAGTGCTGAACCATCCTGGCATAATGCTTTGAAAGTATTCATTGACACACAAACACACATACACAAAGATGCAGAGATATAAAAACAAGTACACTTGCACTCACAGACACACACACACGATCTTATACCGTCTCACACTGGTATAGTATTACTCATTCAGTCTTATTTATTCTCTCTTTCTCTATGGAACTCTCTGTCTCTGTTTCTATCTCATTTCTTGTCAGCTGTACCTTTATTTAAATTAAACACTGCAGGGAGACCCTTGTTTATCCTCAGAAGTCCAGGTTTTATTCACCATACAATACAAAATGTGTCCACGTCCTATACTGTATACTATGATAAAACATGCATGGCCATGATCATCAGCACAGATAAGTATTCTTTATTTTAGCTCCTGTCTTTGTGTCTATTCTCACTGTTTAATCTGCCCAAAATGCAAATAATGCAAGAAAGTAATACGAGTTTAATGATGGCATTAGTGAAATTAAATAATACATTTTATATTTCAAAGGTTTCATAATAGATGATATCACATGAAAGGACAGATTGAATATGTGAATCAGATTCTGCATGTTTTGCAATCCTGATAATGAATTCCAAGCAAATAGACAGGTATAAAATCATACCTTTTTTCACATGTAAGCATCCACCTTAGACATTATATATAATATTGTGTGTTTGTGTTTTCAGGAACAGTCAATAGTTTCCATGCAAACATAGTAGATCTTTTTTCCTTTTTTGAACACACTCCCCTTGAGCTGGCTGTATGATGCCTGGTCATATGTATGTATAACAACCCTGATCTGCCACCTTTATACTGGTGCGGGCAGGGCTGGGCTGTGGCTGCAAGGAGCTGCAAGCCTTAATTGAATTGTAAATGGGAAGAGCAGAGAGCAGATGGGTGGCCGGGCAGGTGCTTGAGTGGGCTGAGGATAGAAAATATGGAGGGAAGGAGGAAGGGATTGAATGGCAAAAAGGCCTGTTGCATTGAGATGACCAGTGCTCTTCCAGTCCCCCATGGAGCTGATTCATTTTGCAGATGAGAAAGTCACTGGAGCAAGGCCAAGGACTCACTGTTTCTTTCTTTTTATTCTATTTTCCCTGCTGCTCCTAGTATTTTATCAGTATGTCCTCTTTGGCCCTGCACAGTCCTGCCTGGGGTGAAATTATGCATGTTTCAGGATTTGTTAAAAATATATTAATACAGCTCAAATACATTTTGATTACAATAATGTTTTTTTCCTATATTTTGTACATTTTTGCAAAGCAGTCTTGCTTTATATGAAAACAGTTGTTATGAGGGAAGCTCATTATGAAAAGGGAAAAAAAGCTCCAGTAGGAGCTTGGTGAACCCAAACATAGTCAAGCAAGGGAGAACACAAGGGAGGAGGGAAGGTTAGGCGTAAGAGAGTTCTCCTGAGGGAAATCAGGGTTCTGTCAGCAAGTAAGATGATCCCAGTCTGCCCTCATCAGGTTGTGATAGCGTAGAGTGTCACACTTTGATTTCTTTCCTTTGTTTGAACAGTTGCATGTAAAGCCAGACTATGTCTTATATACAGTACCTGATTCCAAATTCCCAGCTAAATTCTCTACTTAAAGTTTATTTCAGAAAGTAACAACCATTTCATGGATTTGGCAGGGACTACAGAAGATGGGATAATTCAGTGAACCATAACATAATTATAATTAAACATAATTTACTGTTTTTAATGAATGTGGCAGAGGGTCAAAGTAAAGCTAACATCTATGAATGAAGTGCAGAGCCTGAAGCAGTATTGTAAGAATTCTCACCTATGAGTGAATTTATCTGTAATATGTTTTATTTTTCAGTGAGTGGTGGCAAGAAAATTGGGCAAGACAGTGGTAGTGCCTTACAGCAAATTGGATCTGGTTTGATCCCCGGGTGGAGCAACCTGGGAAATTTCTGTGTGGAGTGAGCATGTTCTCCCTGTGTTCACACAGGTTTTCTACGGGCACTCCACTATGCTTCTTCATTCCAAAATCATGCATGCATGGTTAATTTGTGTCTCTAAAGAGGCCCTACAATGGATTAGTGCCCTGTCTATGGTTTTTTATCAAGTTCCTCAAGACCCTTACCAGTATTCAGCAGACCCAATACCCAACCTACTTTTTGCTTCATGCAGAGCTGGGGCAACCCTTTAAAGATGGGACCAACAGGCCCTGCAGAGCCTTGTACAACCCCTGGACTGTCCCACTACACAGCCATGCCCCACCTCACAGGAGCAAAGATGGGATCATTGTTTGATCCTTCCTAAAAATGTTCAAACAAACACAATGAAGATCCTAATCATAAGCAGGTGGTTGTGGGGCAATTCAGATACTGATTCTGATTTTACAAGAACCATTTATGTTCTTCTCTTAGATATGACTGCTGCCGGAGTAACATGACACTGGAGTAGATTATCACCTTACTAACAGAGTGAATTTCAGAGTGGGTCAAGTACCACCCCCGGCATGATTGAATGAGGTGATCACCATGGCAGAGGACAGTGGTGTATCTGAGCCAGGAAGAGAAGCAGCTTCTCTTGCTCTTGCTTTTTCTTATTTACACTTTTTCATCACTCCCCCTCTCCTCACTTCATTCCCCTCCTATCCTAACCACAGAGATGGGGTTCAGTTGACCCAAAACCAGCACACCAGGTGTCTAACCCTGTGTCTGTCCTTTCTTTTCTGCCACAGGTGTGGTAATAATAAACTGGGCACATCCAGAACCTTCATGAAATGAAGACTGGGACATTGGTCTAGGTTTCCATTCATTCAAGGGGATCACATCTATCAAGACAAAAAAGGTTGAAAACTTAAACCTGTGGTTATTTTTAAACTTCATTTATTTTATGAGCTGCTTCTACTGTAATCAGACAGTTTATCCTCGCAACTTACCAATTAAGCAGTCATGACAATTCGACTACCAAATTTAAAACAGTAGTAAAGATTTTACTTATACTTATACTATGATTTTGTTAAAAATATCCAAACACCGATCATTTGTTCATTAATTGTGTTTTCTCTGGTGATACTTTATCGGGGTCACCTACAGAAACGTTTTTAGAAGAAAGGAGAAAGAATAAAGCATTGACATGCTTTAACATTTAAATAGATATTGAAAATAATCTTTAGACATACAACCCCAATTCCATTAAGGTTGGGAAATTTGTAAAAAAAAAAAAAACCATAATTTAGTTTTTTATAAAACTAATTTACACAGAGCTTCCTAGTGGATTATGCCATGTAGGAAATTAACCACCTGCTTGTCCTCTTTTACTATCTCTTGGATTCTTTTGATCGAGCTGAGATTTTTTCCAATCTGATTTGTCAATCCATTTGCTGTAATGTTGGTAAGCAAAGGTAGCTTGTGCTTCTCTCTCTAAAGTCTTAATTGATAAAAATTAAGAACTGAGTGGTGTCCTTTATGTCATTATTTTTGTTCAGTCTCATGGAATATATTATAAATGACTAATGCTAAGTCTCCATCAACTACCTCAACACGGTGAGTCACTGTTTTGCGTGATAACCTAATTTATTCAAATCAGAGGCCTGCTGTCTCTACCATGCTCTCTGTGAGAAATTGCCCTTTGGAGAAAAGCTTGCTGGTCTTTGCTAATTTAAATGCCAGAAAACAACTTGACTTCTCTCTTGATACTTGGCAGTTTGTCGGATACAGGTGTTTTGCTAAGCCTACAAACTAGCTGTCAACGTCCGTGTGGTAGCTGTCTATTCTTGCATTGACATGCTGATAGTGTGATTTGTATGCTTGGTTGAATAGTGATGGCTGATGTTGTATTTCTTTAAAACCTCAATGGGTTCTTGGCATATAAGACATATGGCCTTTGACCGGACTTCAATGAAAAAGTATTTTGTTGTGCATTTTTTATAAAACACTCAGCAACTTTTATTTTCTTTTGCGCACTCCTTCTTCCAGATAGATTCAGAGCAGTAATAGGGTACAAGAGTAGCTCGCAAAATAAAATCAATGCCTCACTGCGTCTAATGCGCCACTTGGGGAATGCCAGAAATTATCGGACAAGGTCAAATAAATGCTGTCATAATTATTATATGATTTGATTTGGGCAAATTTTGTACCAAAAGTTGGCGGCCCAAATTAAAAAATCAACAGGCCGGATGAACAATGTTCTTTGTTAACAGTGGAGCTTTTAATTAAAAAAGTTTATGTCAGTACAGATAATCACTAAACTGTCTTTTTTTATGCACGTCTTGACTGGATGCAGCCCTATGCTTGACCTGAATCGAGTGTAGAGTACATATTTTATCTGCGTTGTCACCCAGTTGTCTGTTGTGCTTTTTCTCTCTCCCGTTTCCAGCACTCATACACACACACACATATGTATGGACATTCATTCACCACCATTTGCTCAGGAGCACTGGATTCATATTGCACTTATTAACCGCAGTGGCTGCCATTGCCAAATAATTAACCTGGCTTAGTCTCATGTTTGAGAGCTGATATTTGTGCACCTGTATTGGGGAATAACGGTGACGAACAAGCTCATCTGGCTATGGCAGGGAGGGATTTGTAGCTCACGCTGGAGAGCTCACCAACATGCCTGTAGCCTTTTCTACTAATGAAAAAAGAAGTGCTAATAAAACACAGTAAGCTGGAAAAGGCCTCTACAAGCAACACAAGAAGAATATTATAAGCCATGCAGACAGAAAAAAAGCAACATTACTGATATCAATCCTCTTCATTCTTGCTTCAAATCCTGACTTAATGGATAAGGGAATAGTGTAATATACTGGAGTGGTATATAAAAAGCAGGCAAAAAAGTGAAGGGATGCAACTACAGAATGGGTTACATTAACTAACTATACTACAATATTATACTACTGCAGAGTAAATAATAAATAACTCTTTTAATAGAAGATTACTACCACCGTTAACCAATGAATCCTGATAATTCCGGTTTTATACTGCAATCAGTTCATTCATGATTCTAACATTTTTAAACCACATTTTAATAGCTTTGACAATGTAATCACTTCCTCTCTTGAAAGTATTGCAAATTTGCCCTTGGTTTGAAATTATCCGACTATTTCAATAGAAAACAGTATTTTCAAAAAACAGGGTAGCCATTTTATAGATTTATCACCCTGTTGCTTACCTTATTTAACAACTGTTTATCCAAGCATCAAGTTGATTTGTTGGGGCTACAATGAGAGCTGTGAAACTTCTCAGGTACTTTCCCCTCCTCTGAGCTGATTGATCCTCCTGTCTGCCCGTGTCTGACGGCCAACACTCATCTTGAAAGCTTTTTATTTTGAACTGCTGCTAAAAAGACTTTTCTATCTTATATTGATTTAATGTATAAAAACCCAAGCCCTTGCTGTCTGGAATGTTCTGGGACATCAGCCTGGTGTGGGGTTGTGGTGTGCCTCGGAGTTGAGCCTGCAGCCTATTTGTGTTGGCTCTGTAGTTTTCAAGGCCAGCGTGTTCTTGACATTGGCTGAAGTTTTTGGCAGAGTCAAGCGGACTGCATGGAATAAAGCAAAAAGTCTCGAACGCTACAGACAAACATAAAGGCATTCACTGATGCACACATTACCACAGACTTTTCATTTATATCTGCTCAACAGTCCGGAGTAATCCAGAATATCTTGAGCATTTTGACATATAGCTATTTCTTTGAATGATACAGCTTTAATTGTATTACTGAATTTCACTCAGTGTTTTCCAGATTTCTAACCATCTTCACATCTTTGTTTGGGAGACTCAACCTCTGAGCTTCTCTTATTATACCTAATCAAAATATGATAATGTTTTCCATGAAATGGTAAATGATCTTACTGTGAAAATCTGACTTGTTCTATGTTCTACTGTCAATAAAATATGATTCATAGCAAATCACTTTGTAATGTGCACCCACGGGCGCCAGTCCAAACATGACACTACACTACCTTCTCACTCAAACGCGCATTCCCCTAGCGCATGGGAAAGAGTGTACAATCTTTCCCATTCCGGAGACAGACTGCGCATTACTGAGAGATGGGAT
>JAOUQT010000002.1:6320232-6332585 GCA_025769995.1 Xyliphius kryptos | reverse complement strand
CCTTCAATTTCTAACTTTAAACTCATTACCCTATCTGACACCCTTTTCACCTCAACAACACTCTTTGCATAGTCCTCCTTCAGGACCACCCCAACTCCAATTCTCTTCCTATCCACACCATGATAAATAGTTTAAAACCTGCACCTATGCTTCGAGCCTTGCTACCCTTTTGCTACACTTTGTCTCATGCACACACAAAATATCCACCTTTCTTCTCTCCATCATATCAGCCAGTTCCCTGTTCTCTCTCCGTCACTTCACACGCTTCCCTCCTTATTGTCTTCAGCAAACAGTAGCCCAATTTCCGCCAGCACCCTGCTTGCCGCCAGTACTAGTGGCGGTCGTTGTTAACCTGGGCCACGGCCGATCCGGTATGAAGTTTTACGCCGGATGCCCTTCCTGACGCAACTCTCACCATTTACCTCGGCTTGGGACCGGCTATGGCTTTTGTTCTCTAATGGCTGGTTTACGCTTGCAATAATATATGAAAAATAAACATGCTTATCTCATTGTACAAGTCACAACTTTTTCTGCAGCACATTTGTAATATTAATTATACAGAGAACATGCCAAGGTGGATCACATAGTCACTGGTTAGTAAAACGATGGGGGAAATTTTTCATGCTGGCAGCTGTTTCTCCAGAAGCTTGAATGGAGCCAAGACTCATAGTCTGACTTCAGTGCATCTCCCAGGAATCACCGAAGAATGAGGACCTGGATATGGGAGTGTGACTAAACCACAGCAATAGTGGAATAAATCTTGTAGTAAATATCTGCATGAGAAAAACTCGATGGACGCAATCCAGTATGAATTGTGTGTGTGTCCTGATGGTGTTCTGATAAGCAAGCTTGTAAAAAAAATTTGTCATGCTGTGGTGAGAATCTTTTTTTTTCTAATGAAAATAAATATGCAGATGTTGCAATCTATTGTGCATGAGACTGTTTCCACAATGAGTATTATATTTGCAGTACTGATCCAGAATTAGATTCCAGCTTGATGTTCACTGTTCCAGCAGGTCCCCATGAGAGAAACCGATCATCTGACAGCATGACTAATTTTAGAGTCTTTGCAATTTTGAGCCCAATTTAATATGTTTGCTTGGTTTCTGTTCTGAGGGATAGACCAGTTAAAGGCCAGGTCAGGAAGGCAAAGTCCCTTTCTAGGCTAGCTGCATGTTCAGTGACAAATGAGATTTGTGAGCAGTGTCCCGTCCTAAGTGCATTAGCAGACATGAGTCTGTGATTCACATTAGGTTTGTTTGGCTGCAATGATATATATGTTAGCCTTAAATGCAGGCTGTGCACCAATCAAGTGTTGAACCGCCTGCAGCCTGGTGTTACTACATGAAGCATTTGTTTACTTCTTTGTTTACAAGACACATACAGATAGACATATATCCATACAACAACTGCAATCTATCCTTGAAAAAATGCCTTTTTGGGTGACTGATTCGCAACAGCTCTGTACAAATATGTGTGTAACAAAGCTGCACAGCATGTATTGTAAATTCTTTGGCAAGAGTTGTCCTTAAACTTCTGAGCGATGACTGTACCTTGGGTTGTTTTCTTTTTTTTTTTTTTACACATCAATTATGGATGTATACTTACAGTAATAGACACATTTATTTACATATTTACATATTTATTAAACATATTTATATTTTTATACATTTGTTTTCCATATTTTCAGGCCTTTACCTCTCTTAAAGTTTATTAAATATTAATAAACTAAAATATTTGTCTATGAGAGTAGACAGTCATGCCCTACCCTGGAATAAAACCCAGAGCTTTCTTGCTGTGAGGTGACACTGCTACCCATTCTGCCACAGTGTAGTATGAAACATTACGTCATCGCTTTGCGATGGTTGGCAGCACAAATGTGCTCCATGGCATAGGGATAAGCTGACTGATCAGTGTATGACTTTAAGCTTCAGGTTTCTCTGCTGTACCCCCTGGCTCTAGTGTCACAGAGAGTAAGTAAAATGTTTTCTGTAAAAATAAGACAAAATGAGTTTTATTGTGTTTTTAGTGTTTTCATTAAATTTTTTCCATTTAATTTGTCTCCTATTTCATCTTTTGTCTGGTCAATTTGCAAAAACAAGTTGGGACAGTCCGCTTGAGACTAGTACATATATTGTTATTTACAAATTGAAAAAGACTGAATAGCAATGTGATTTCAAAAGATTATTTGTTAGAAAAGCAGCATCCAGAAAGGCTGAGTATTTAAGGGTCAAGATGGGCAGAAGATATGTATTTGCTGAATTAAAGGATTTTGCTTATATCATGATTCTAAAGTCCACTTCCGCCTATCATGGACTTGGGTGGACGTTCATTGTGCATGTATATGCACGTATGTGTGTGTATTGCTGCCTGAAATAAAATTGTAGTTGACATGGCCTTACTGCCTGAAATAAAATAAAACTCATACTAGATATAAGAAGCACTGCATATTTTTTGGTTCTGTCCCAACATTTTTTAGATATGGTGTAAAAAAGAAATTACATGTTTTTCCCCCTACACTTTCACACTATAACATGTGCACACACACACACCTATCAGAGCAAATCAAGGCTTGAAAAAAGGCATTTCATTTCCTTGGACAGCCTGATGTGTCCACTCCTCCAGATCCATCCTGCACTTTCATTTCATGGTGCATGATTATTTCTCTTTCTCAGGTACAGGGGGCCAGTTAATGTCTAAGAAAACTGATGTCCCTATCAGTCACTCCCCCCCTTTTCCCAAGATTCTCTTCCCCCATATAGACTGTCAGCTCATATACTGCTGTATTCATAACCAAATAAGCAGCTCCTCTCACTGCCTTAAACACAAGGCACTCTCCTGACCCATAAATTTTGCAGAGCAAGCAATTGAAGAGCCGCTAAGCATATGTCATCAGGCCTTGCGTTTTGACCCTTATTTGCATGTACATAATGAGGATCCAGCCACGTACACTTAGTTGAAATGATCTTTAAATCTGGCACTGAGATACACTACCATTGCACAGCTGCCACCTGCCTGCTGCAACAAGGCAGTGGCTATCTATTGTTGTCACTGATTGCAGGAGAGAGGACCATTTCATTCATGAAACTTTTATAGCCTTTTCTAATAGAGAACAAAAGCATGATTAATAGTAAGATTTAATTGGAGTGCTTACATTGCATTTGTAACATTTTAACAATCTCAGTTCAGCGAAAATAAATGAACATACCTACATACAACACTTACAGAATATGGATAAACTTAATAATACTATGTTTGAACTTGATCTACTCCCTTAACCTAGGTTTATGGTAAGGATTAGGTTTAGAGTTTTAAGTAAATATTATTAATGGTTTAAAAATGGCTTGTTGCATATACAGTACACATATACATTGTTAACCTTTCCCCTGTATTAGCTTTCTGTTACTATCACTTATTTGAATGAGTTAGTTTTGACCCGTGTATTAAATCAGCCATAATATAGTCTAAAACAATTCATTATCAACCTATTTGTTTTTTTTACCTCTTGTTTACCGTGTTAGCCTTCTTTATCCATGAAAGAATTGGTTTTAATATTTTTTTGTGTCCCCCTGGGTCTTCCTTTTGGCAGCATACCCCTTGCTTTCAATATAAAAAAGTAAACCTCAGAAAAATTATATAAATACAAAAAATGTTGTTATGTTATCTGGCTATTACTGAAGGTTATTAGAAAACATTTCTTAAAATGTTTTTAAAAAAATAATCTGAAGTGACATTGTTGCCAAGAAAATATTCTTACCCGTCAATGCGTCCTAGAAACTTCAGTGGTCTCATTGCTGGATCTGTACACTCTAGCAAGTAGAAGAAAACCAATGTAGGCATCCAGGTATTCTTCATGAATGTCATTCCACGTGTTGGCACTGAGTTTTTTTTCTTTAAGTTTGTCATAGTAATTATGTCTTTTTTTAGTGGCAATTCCATAAACAGATCAAAATGTCATTATGTCAATTATGCTTGTTACAGCAAACCTTGTGATCCCAGGGTCATTTTATGACATTTGCAGCAGCTGCCCTGCCATGTACATCGGAATGTTCTGAGCTTCAACAGATGTTGTCAGTTTTGGATTTTAATGTTTCAGTAGCTATCTCCTCATCTCCTCATCAGACTGATCAGATGTGTCTGTGTTTTCCAGTTGATACTCCACATCATCTTCCTCCTCCGAGAACTGGCTTACAAAAAATATTCTTCTCATTGTTGTATACTCCATACTGGAGATGTACACTCAACAAAAAACAAAGTCTAAATTGATTTGTCCTTACATGTCTGGACATATCTGTCTTTTCTTGTTTCCAAATTTAAAATTATACTTGGGTTGAAATTGACCATAACAACAGAAATGTCATAAACAAAAACAAATGCAATAAACAAATTCATGGTGTAGTTTTATGCATTTAAAAGATACAAAAATGATAAACATTTGTAAACATTTGACAACATGTTGTAGGTAGTTTTGTTAAATTTTAACTAGTACATTCTACTACAAATTACACATATCTACGCTTATTAACTTATTTATTACATTTATTGTAACTAATAATTTCTCTTTTCTTTTTCTCACACATCCTGCCCTGCTTACTATAAGGCAATTTTTATGGCTCCACTGCAGAAGACACCTAAGAAGAGAGAAGTGAAGAGCTGACATCGCCTCAGACGAAGGGATTTACAGCACAGAGTCACAAATACAGGACATGCTTAAAGAGGAATGCACACAAACTGGAATTATTTAAACTGCCTCTAAGCAACAAATTACAACATGCTATAATAATCAGTAGAGGAAGAGGATACATTGAATTGAGGATGGAAAAAAATGAAAAAAAGCCATGACAACAACATGTGGAGAAGTACTTGGACCCATGAATTACCAGCCTAAAAGTTCCTAACAACTGAAACAATTAAGTAGAGCCAGGAAAGGAAGGAGGAGAAAGCAACTATTAACAACAACAGAACAAGAGCTGGAACGGCAAAGGAACAAAAGGAGTACACAATAACAAAAGACAACAAAGCTGTGAAGAAGAGCATTAGGTTTGACAAGCAGAGCTGCATTGATAATTTGGTGGCTGAAGCAGAGAAAGCAGCAAGAAATGGTAACATTAAAGACATGTACCCCACCACAAAGAAGCTGCCCAGAACATTTAGCAAGCCAGAGAGACCAGTAAAAGACAAGAAAAAAAATCATAGAGAAAAGAATGCTGGGGTTTTTACGTAACTGGTGTGTGTGCACACAAAAGACAGCGCACATACAAACAAAAACATAAAATTAAAAAAAAATAAAAACACCACAAAAATAACTGACATCATAAGACAAAAACACAAACTACGCATTACAGTCTGATCTGGGAACGCGCCCAAAACACTAACAAAAACAGAGAAACACAAACGTAATGTGACCCGATAAGGGAACGTGCTTAAAACACACACACCAAAACCCGACATCGAGCCAGCGAGGGTGCTTCAACCCAAACAACCCGGTCTCATTGGTAATGCGTATCAAATGGTACACAAAAGACGGGAACTCCCACACAGACCAGAAACACACACTAGGGCACTAGTGCACCACACAAAATAGATTACAGTGAGGGTACTGCAACACACATTACGGGGAGATCCCTCACCAAAAGACACCCTCACACAAAAACAAACATAGAAAGGGGAGAATAATGAGGAACGGTACGCCGGAAGAGAGGCATGGAAATCTGAGTAACAATGAAAACTGAGCATTGAAAATCCAAAGACAGGGAGGCATGGAGAGTTGATATTGGTAGCCCACGGCCCAGGAAGTGTAACAGGCATAAGTAAGTAAGTAAGTAACCCATCTTCACTAATATGTACACATTTACAGACTATTTAAAAGCTATATTAAAATAACATACGTCAATGTGTGTTTTGAGTCCTCTTACTCTCAAGGTACATTCCTCTTATCATCTCATGTAAAGTGTACTTGCCACTGTCAGCATCTGGCTTGTAATTTATGGATTAAAATTACTTTCACAAAATGCATGATTACTGTACATCCTGAATTTAACTGTTATAAAATAAAATTGAATTGAATTGATTATTCTGTGGAGCAGAACAGTTGTTGCTCACAGCAAGAGGGACCCAGGTTCGATCCCAGGATGACACAACTCTGGAAATTTCTGTGTGAAGTTTTCATGTTCTATGCTGGTTTTCTCCTGGGTTCTCCGTTTTCCTACAGTATTCCAGATAAATACATTCTAGATTAATTGGTGTTTCTGAAGTGGCCATTAGTGTGTGACTGTGTGTGCATGTGCCCTACAATAGAGGGGCACCCTGTCTAGGGTATTTCCTTCCTTGAACCCAGAGTTACCTGAAACCCCGTGTGGATTAAGCGGAAGATAATAAATAAATTCATCAAATAATGATTATTCTGGAAAATGTATTGTAGGTATGGCTATGAATGATCACATGCACTTTTGTGTTCTATTAAATACAGTATATTTTATATACCCCCTTTCATTGTTTAAGTATAAATGTATGTGTGTGTGTGTGTGAGAAATTGTTTTGTCCTGCCTACAAGTGCATTTCTACGCTGGGTACTCACTGGATACACAGGCCCATCTTTTGTGCCACCTGGAACAACTGATGTTCTCTCTACCTGCGTTCTAAATGACATACTTATTCATAATTAATTTCCAAATAATTTTATTGCTATGCAAGCTTTTACATTCTAGTACCTCCTGTACAACAGCCACTTAATATCCAGATGCTCTTTTTTTCTGTCTTGGTCATTTAAAGCTACATGCCAACAATAGTGATGAAGTGCCCATACCTGCTGGCATCTTAGTGACTTCCCTGAATTGAACTTTTCCTTTATGAATCAAGACACAACATTTTATTGTAGTCACTGAATTCTGTTAACTGCACACAGACTGTCTTAATGGCAACAAATTAATATTCCAGGTGGCCTGAAAGACCACTAGTCACTATCCAAAAATCCTTTTGAAAGCCAAAACCCTTAAGCCATAGTGGTATAGCCAGAGCCTAGACATGGTTAATTTAGCCAAGGAAAAGTTTTATGCTCTTTTATGATACTGCTAGAGAAAGAGAAAGCATGCACAATGCACCTGCAACAACCGGGAGCACTTATACACTACCCATAGAGGAGCCTATACTGATGACAATGTTGCTGATAAGGCTAGTGTTATTTTAAGAGTGCTCCTGTATGCACTTCTGTCATCACTCCGGCACTGTCATTAGGTTAGGAGCCGGTGCTGTATAAAAGCCCATGAGACTGGCCTGGTTCATACTGTGACAACATATAATGCAGTGTGAGAACACTGAAATGCCTGGACATATCAGCAAAGATAATTAGAACATCCACCGCGGCACTACTGTAAATAAGAGAAGGCAATGTGGGTCAGCTTGATGTACTATCAGTATCTGGTCTTTCAAAACCTGTGCTGATTTATTTGATATATAGGTTTATTGTTCCAGCCATTATAGGAAATGAGAACAAAATAATAAATTATCACATAAAATGTCAAAGGTCTGATGTAAAATAGTTCTTTCATTTTAATCAATAAAATTCAAGTTGACAGTACCATGGATCAGTTTTAATGAACACGGTTCTGTTCACAGAAGTTAAAAAGAACATAAGTCATTGACTATACACAGTGCCTCAGACTAATTAAATACTGTTGATCTATGATTTGTACATTACTTACATGTATTTACAGTATAAATGTGAATCTTGTAGAAACTGTGCATGCATTGAATTAATGTTTAAACTGCGTAATACAAAATGGTCATATTTTTTATTTGTGTGTTGTTTTCTGAGGGTATGTGTTGGGCTGGTATTTATCAAATACTTTTGCAGTATGGATAAAATGTTTTGCCATGTACTGTATATAAATGGATACAATAGTCGAAGGAAGAGTGCACGAGTGTCAGTCATAAAGACATACACCCATCCACAATTAATAAAAACATGCACAACCTAACTGATGCCATTAGACCAACAAGTGACAGTGGATTACAGCATGTGTCAAACATTTGAAAAGTTTTATGTCTGCTGAAAATATGAAGACAGCAGTGCCGGAAATAGTTTGTAATAAGGAAATATGCTTGTTGACAGATAGAAGTGTATTTGAACAGCAGGGAGACTATGTCAAAAACTATGTACAACATATTTTTCCTTTGTGATAGTTGAATAAAAAGAATTCTACAGCCGGATTGTGGATATTATTTGACTCAAAGATGCAGATTTCTATTGTTTGAGTGTATATAGTGAGGGTATATTGTGGGCGGCAAAAAGGTCCGCGCAGTAAATGTTGTTCTAGGTTCAGTTCCTGACTGGGGCACAATAGGTCCTTTATGCAAGGAGTTCTATGCGTGACTGTGGGTTTCCTCCTGTTTCTCCACAGTCCAAAAACATACATGCAAGCAAATTAGAAATGCCACATGGACCCCTCCACTGATTTGTTTAACATGAATGTATCCTTGTGTGTATTGAATATAGCTTTGTGTGTATAATATAATGTAAAAAAATTAATGTGGCGGAGAATATGTGTGTGTTGTTTCTTAACATCTATCCAGTTTTGTGTCATTCTCACTGATTTAGCAAATCAGTACCGCTTGTCTGAGAATTAATTAAAGGAATCAGTGCGGGTAGATTTTTTAGGAAGTTGCTACAGTTAAAAGTGAAATGCATACATCCTTTAGAGATATTAAAGCATAGAGAGAAAAAGAGAGAGACAGAAAGAGAGAGAGAGTGAGTGAGAGAAAGAGAGTCTTGCGCTTCAGACAGCCCACCAGGCAATTCTGCCTAATCACCCACAATCTATTTCAAAGTCAACTTGATTGGACTTCTATCTAGAGAATAATTGAGAATTAGGCAGCAACAGGAGCACAGACAGTAACCGCTCCTATTTGCATACCTTTACATTTCAAATGAGCTCATTCGCCCCCAGAGAGCCTGAGAGGTGAATGCTAACTCTTGCACCAGTGTTAATGTTTCTCGCTTTCTTAGGCTTATTAGATAAGTAATGGTGTAGAGCATATCGTATTTGTAAGCACATCCCCCACACCACCTTACACTTTCATACATTGTTCGATAGGTTCATTATTATAAATGGGTAAATACCATTCAGAGCCTAAAGGCACATTACCATCGAACCAAAGAAATTAGTCTGTCATCTGATAGATGAGCAGGAATATTCGGGGGAAAAGGCATCACCGGTGCAGCTTTCAAGAAAGTGAGCAGGAGTGAGGGAGAGTGGGATTAGTGATGTTCATTTCAATTCGTACTCTTCAAACGTCACATTTGTGGATGAGAAGAAACAGCTGCAGGAGGAGAGGAGATTCATGTCAGGCTCCACTAAAGCATACAGCATGTCTGAACCCATTGGCCTCTCCATCATGGCCACACACACATTTGCTCACACAGAGACCAAGATTGGATGAGTGCAGACAAGTGTGTGCTGTGGTGTTCATACAATCCTGACCCAGACAAACACCAACATGACCAGAAAGACAACATTTCATGGAAAGACATGTCCCCTGCTTTACCCTTTCACTCATTCTCTCTGATATTCATACATTTAGAACTCCTAATATTGTAATATTCTAAACTTTCGGCAACATGGATTGAAAAAGTCATTCCACTTTTATCAAGTCATTTTCACTCTTAGGTTTTTTTTTTACCTGCCATATTTCAGATTTGAGCTGCCACTCCAAGCCTTGGCCACATGACAACACCGGCGTACAACAGCCCAAGAGTGGGGTTTTGCACCATTCCGCACAAGATTGCAAATAGCTTTCACGCTCAGCTACACTCTTATTCCCCTGTACACCCCACCCCTCAACATCCACCCTTTTTCTTCTTTCCTGATAAATAACAATCATGTGAGCGTTTGTTAGGTGATTGGCTACAAAAGATGCACAGAACAAATTACTGTTTTGGTGGCAGATAAATCACTGATAGGGACATTAATCAAACGATGATAAAATGATAAAATATAGTAGTATTCTGTGTGATCCAGTGTTGTATTATGATGAACGTTTTGTTGTCTTTCATGGTTTTCCTCTGGCTATTTTATGCCCCTTCCAGTTATTTGCACTTTGTACATCATGAATAATAGCTTTAAGACTAATAAATCCTCCAGCCTAAACAGATTCATTATTTTAGTTATCATCTTTATTTTTATGCTGTTTATTTTCCTCTTTAGGCATGTGTGCATTTTTTTTCTTGCCAAATGCATTTAAGCATTAACACAATTGTTTTTTATTCCTTTAGGCACATCTATGTAGCTATTTCCTGTTTGCGTTTTATCCATTACTGAAAATAACTACCATTACTGTGCCTTTCATTTATGCATGCTTTAATAATTAAACACCTATGGCAATGTCTCTTCTTTGATTATTTCATAAGGAGTTGTTTGAAAAATCCATCAATTAAATTAATGTTTAATACCAGTGATGTCCTCTGGCCAAAAACAGTTTGCATCATATTTTGTACATTGGAGCTAAAACACAAAGTATCACCTTACAATCTTTCAGACATGATACATTGTTCTAATGTTTAAACCTCATTCTCGTTATTCTTCTACTTGTTCTTCTCTTCTTATAGAACTTTGAAAATCACTGTATTGTTTTTCCTAATAATTATTATTATTCAGATATATATGATTCTTCCACACATTGGTAAAAAATGTGAACTGAACACTTGGTTACATATGGTTCAAATACTGTGCAGATAATTTGCTATCTATTCAAATCTATTAAATATTATTATTAGTATTATTCATTTTTAGTAGTAGTAGCAGGAACATTAATATCAGTAGTGACAGTTTTGGCAGTACTATTATACAAACCCATATAGTTTTGCTTTGCATAACTGAATTGGCAACTTGCAGGGTCCTAAAGAATGTTTCATCTCAGGCTCAGTTACATGTATAAAATAACATTGGAAATTGAAACACTGAACAGGAGATGTCTGTACAGCATAAGGATATCGACCATTATACCACTCATGCACTGCAATTTAAAAGCAGACTGATTTAAAACCTTGAGTTGCTGATCTAACAGTGTTCATTATGTTTCCTTTCTCACTTTGACATATTTAACTACAGCTCACAAAAAGCAGCATCAGTGAACATAGTGAACACAGTTTAGGTACAGACTACTTTTTAATCTTCATGGCTCATTGTGGGCTTGTAGAAAATAGCTCAGCCCCCTTCTCTACTCCGCAAAAGCACTGATGTGTGGATTGGGATTAAAGCCTGACTGATTTCTCTCGTTCTCTCCTTCTTTCTCCTTGCCACTCTTCACTGTGCTGCCACACTAGCCAGTCCTCTGAGAATTACATCATCCTGATGTAATGTCTAACCAATCACATGACTGCTCTGCGAAACCTTCAAGGATTATAAAGCTTGGTAGCTCAGACTACATAATAAGCGAGAGAAAGAGAGAGAGAGAAAGTAACCAATATTACTGGGGCTAGATTGTGGATCAATTTTCCCTCTGCTCTTCCAGTTTAGCTTTACATGAAGCTAGAAAAAATGCAGTTAGGTCTCACAGGGATTTATGATATTTTTGGAAACATGATCATAAAATTATTATTTATTATGTGCAATAATTGCCTTATAGTCATCAGATCGCCATCAAATCTCACCCAGTATTCTATTAATTTACTTGTTAATCAAGGGTAATTATATCCTAATTTTATTTATCCAAATTTTATTGTTTAACAATATAAATGCTAAGAATTCATTCATTCTTTTACAATTTCTTTGGTTTGTGGTGTGGGTCACATGTGGAACAAGGGTGAAGTAGAGACGAACAAGTCGGTGTTCAATCATACCTGAGGCACTCCAAAATCCAAGGTAGGACCACACTGGACCATTAATGATAATAATAATAATAATCATAATTTCAAAACCCAAGGTTGTTTTACAATTCTTCAAATTCTTTACAATTCTTTTGTTCTTCAAACACAAAGCAAGCATAGTGTTAGTCCACATTGCTATGAATACATTTTGAGCATTGATATGAATGCTTTTTATATCCTTGTTTTAAATATTACCCCTGCCTGCTATGTTTGCTCTGATATATATATAAAAAAATTATCTTGCATGGGGATCCTCAGTCTATTTCTTAGTCTGACGTCTTAAGAATGATATCCTCATTTAGCTGGATGAGTTTCCGTTTATTATATCTTATTTCTGTTAAACCATCAGCAGAATGTTTTCAGAGTGAGACTTCTAGTTCTTACAATGCCTGAGCTATTACAACATCAAGCTAGCTACTCTAACTACAATTATAAAGTAATGTCTTCTTCTTCTTCTTTCGGCCTCTCCCTTTTATCAGGGGTTGCCACA
>JAOUQT010000002.1:6255541-6281076 GCA_025769995.1 Xyliphius kryptos | reverse complement strand
AGAGTGAGGTGGAAAAGACTGACACGCTGTGGCAACCCCTGATAAAAGGGAGAGGCCGAAAGAAGAAGAAGAAGGTATTTCCAGGATAGCGAATACGGACTGTTTTTGATTTTTGTCTTCAATGTATTAATCCTTTTCCTCATGGACAAAGTTTCTGTTATCTGTTTGTGTTTATGCTTTATTCCATTCTCAGCAGTAGTTTTGTTTGTTTCTATTTTTATTCTTTTTTTTTTGTCTGTGCCCGTGCATTACATGTCATCTGGGGACGACATTGTCATGCAACACGAATCTTACCCGCGACGCATTGCATCGTTGGTTTCGGATTGCAGGGGATGCACGGATGAGTTTTTTGTTTAATTTTATTTATAAAGATAAAGATTCTCTACATCCATCTCCTGCATTTAGTTAATATTCTTCCATCTCCTGCACAAGCTCTTGTTTGTGGTTAAGGATTATGATAAAATATGTAGGACATTTTGGATTATGACTGATACCTTGTTTGTTTCAACTCTTGATGAGTAATTTAAAAAGTAATACATGAGTAATACATAATAACAGGCTAGAAATATATAATATTTTAACTTTAATATATTAACCTGTATATTGCAGGTTACAGGCTTGAGTTCCAGATAAGCTTTTTACTTAATGAAATTACTTACTTTTACACTGAACGCTTTTATTTTTGTTCTTCAAAGAAAACTACTATATGGGATCTCCAATAGATTTCATTTGTTGTTCTGTAGTCCTGCAGTATTAAGTTATTTGCCAATGAAAAAGCTATAGAGGGTCCCCTTGCAATACTATCACACTGTAGAGAGTTCCCATTTTTCTACTTGATTAATCAATAAATGCCTTGCAATTTTGCCCAATTAGTCTCACCCACACACTTTTCATCGATTATGGGAAAAAGAAATGGAAAAAACATACTCCATTTTGATGCACACCGCTGCCAGCCTGACACCTCATCAGGTGGTATTGATTAAGTCTGGCCACCCATGCTGAACCGAGTAGTGCTACAGCAGCATGCAGATCATTAAGCCTCACTTTCGAGCCCTATAGTCCCCTAGAGTGAGCCACACTTCCTACTCTGTCTGCACTCAACCTTCTATGTAATGTAGCAACAATGACCTCCTGTTGACGATAATGGGGTGAAAATCAGGCCCTGGTTATAGGATGCATCCTGTCCCCAGGGTGATCGCTTGCTGGTAATGAGGGCAGATACTGTCATACTGCATAGCAATGTGCCTACACACACAATAGTGAAAAGAACTTGATATTGTATGTGAGTTTTCAGAAATGATTTTTATGCTTCTGGGAAATGGTTAATTAGGTTGTGTTTTCTCTATTCTTCATTGGCTGTATTTGTGAAGTTTGTGAAGTTATTAAACATGTCATATAATAAATATATTCATTAGGGTATTATCCCTTTTTGTATGTTTATGAAAATTACACTTGCTGTGCATTCATAGCAAGCAGCAACTAGTGAAAAAAAGATCAATACTTGCATTTCTAAACAAATGAAATTCTTCACATCAGCAGCCTTGGGATGAAAATAATTCTGAGAGTACAAATTACAACTGCGCTTACAATCTGACCCATGACCTCTCCCATTTGCTTTCTCTGACTTTATGTCTCTTTTATTAATCACCAAAGAACGTGACCAGGTTTTTCACCCATACAGGCTTCCACAATGACAATGATCAATCCTATGGTGTGGGTTAATGTGTTCATGCATTTATGTGTTAATGTATCCAGGCATTTATAGTTTTTATTGCCTCCGCCAAGAAGGTCATATTTCAAGTGCAGTTTGTTGAATATTTGCATGTCACCAAGATTACAGCAGCACTACTAACTAAGGTCTCAATATTTTTAAGCCCTTTTAGTCATATTTTATTTTGTGACAATGAGCAAAAATGAACTAGCTTTGTCTGACCTATCTAGACCTGTCACAAATGCACAAGCCTGTCATAAAAATTCCTTGCAATTGCATGTTGATAAAAGTTGTTCTTAATATAACTACATGCTCCTACATCTGTTCACAAAATGGTGAACATTTCGGAGATGCTCCCTGTACTTTTTTCCCTGTCCCAAATCTTCTGGAACCTGTTGCAGGCATTAATTAAAGTAAAAATAGCGTAGTAGACGATTAGCAAGTACTAGGTAAAAACATGGTAAAAAACACAAACTATGGCCTAAGCAATGAAATACAGGATCAGGATCAGTTACAGCACAAAGAAGCTTTGTCGGGTAGTGGAGACTCCAATGTAATATGGTTTATATTATAAACTTGGTAAAACAAACTAAACAATGAACAGGTGCATTTGATTAACAAGCACATTAGTATTGTGGAGACTGAAAATAAGTGGGTTTGGTAAGTGCTAATGGAAACAACTATTTTAGGTTCCCGGGCTTTGAACATCAGCATCTATGACAAATATATGTTTTTTTTATTTTTTTCTTCCATTTATTTATTAACACAAATGTATTCATTCATTCATTCATTCCTTATCTTCTGATTAATGCACACTGGGTCGTGGGGCAGTCTGAGCCCAAAGGCATCATAGGGCACACACACACTCACATTCACACACAAAGGGCTAATTTAGAGACACCAGTTAACCTAGCATGTATGCCTTTGCAATGAGGGACAAAACCAGAGCACTCGGAGAAAACCCACATGAACACAGGGAGAAATTTCTCCACACAGAAATTTCCCAATGTTTAACATATAAATGAATAAACAACCACAAAAGAAACTGAGCATATAAAATAAAAACATGGAGGCATGAAGTGTGAGCATATGTAAATACTAAAAACTAGACATGGAAATCAAAACAACATACCATAAATTTGCCACCGTAACTTTAAGACATTTAATACTCCTAAAACAAGATAACCTATCAAAAGTTAACCTATCATAAGTTTTTGTTGCACTTTATACTGTATAAAATACAATAACATTAGTGTTATCTTGTGTACATGCTACATTTGTTGTGACATTTAAACCTGCAATTTCACAGGGGTGTTAGTGGGGGAGTAGTTGGTACCCATTATATGCACTGTATGCCACTGTTCAGGTAAAACCAATGAATTAACTACAGTTATTCAAATATTTATTTACAAAGAAAATTGAGGAAACAACTATTTTATGATAAAGTACAAGTAGAAAAGTGAGTTGATTGAGTTCATGTAGTCTGCATGGAGCTTGTAACTGCATTTGGTCATTGCCTCCTAAAATCCAAATACTTAAACTCACAGTAGGACTGCATTTAATAGCATAGAATTGAAAGAACAATAAAAAAGAACCCAGATACTGCAGCTTCTAAATTCTTGATTATCCTGGGGAAGTTATTTTAAAAAGTCAGGCTTTAGCGAAGCTGCTGTATATAGTAGACAGATGGATAGGAGAGGAACACTGTATCTCTCAAAAACTCAGCATTGTCAGTAGTGCAAGAAAGCACATAGGTTTCTGAAGGATCAATTACTTGTGTTTTGGTTTGGATCTGTTGTTCAGTGCTCCTGGGAAAGAAGAAACCTTGATCAGTGAAGTTTGCCTGCAGCACATGATAGACAATTTGTGTACAGACCATCTCTATATACAGTATTTATAATATCCTCTGGGTCAACGAGGCAAGTTATTAAGCAAGCCAATCTATCTTGCACTAAATGATGCATTACACCAGCATATTATTATATTATAAATAGAAAACACTGCAATTTAATACATATCATAGAGTGAAAGATATGAAGCGTGTCAGCAGTGAATAAAAAGCTGAAACAGATAGCAGTGACAGCACATTTCAGCACATTTACATATGGATAAAAAAACATATGTGCAGTCTAAATCCCTTTACATTTACAAATTCTTTTAACTTATCTTAAATAATTGTGCCATCACAAATTATAGATCACTTAATATAGATCAGAAATGGCCGGTTAACTCCAAAAGAAAAGAACATTTCTCAAACATCCTATTCCCATATCACTGTAAGACAAGCCCACACCTGTTATCAAAAGCCTTTTTTTTATTTATTTAATTTGAAAAGATTCAAAATGTATAGACCTAGCTCTGAATTTCTTAAAGAAGAAATAGAATAGTTCTCGAAAGGTTGAAGGGAGAATTAACTTCTAGTTTAACAATACATTTTTTTTTGTTCTTTGCTTTATTCCCTGCTGCCAGGGGTTGCCACAGCAAGTCACTCACATTGCTGGCATGTTTTATGTCAGATTACCTTACCCTTTCAGGCTTAGGACCAGATCTAGGGAAGATCTTAATCCCTGTCATGCCACTACTAAATAACAGCATGACCGTGACAGTATGTGAAAAATCGGCACAGAATACTCTCGGTATAACAACAAAATCACCAAATACGGTAAAGTGAAATAAAAAAATATATTAAAAATAACTACTGAAAATTGGCATGGGCATATTTATTTATCCCCTGAAGCTCCTAAAAACCAGTTACCTTCAGAAGTCACATACTTAGTGAAATGAAGTCCACCTGTGTGCAGTCATGATCTGTCAGTACATACAAACCGTTTGTGAAAGGCCCCAACAACATTAAGTTAGAGGCACCACTAACCAAACAACACCAATGAGATCCAAATAAGTCAGGACAAAGTTGAGAAGTCAGGGTTGGGTTATTTAAAAAAATATCCAAATTTCTGATGATCCCCAAGCACCATCAAATCCATTATTATCAAAAGTGCTTCCACAACAAACATGCAAAGAGAGGGCCAACCTCCAAAACATTCAGACCGGGTAAGGGAGGCATTAATTAGAGCGCACAGATACTAACCCTGATGGAGCTGCGGAGTTTCCAAACAGATACTGGAAAATCTGTCCATGCGACTGCAATAAGCCATACACTCCATAGGGTTGGAAGAGTGGCCAACAAAATCCCTTTACTTTCAGACAAATATAGGAAGTCCCAAAAGGCATGTGGGTGACTCCAACATGAGACAAAGTTTCTGTCTAGGGCAAAACCAACACATCTCCTTACCCCAAGAACACTATCCCCATAGTTAAATATGATTGTGGCAATATTATGGGGACTAAGCACTTGAAAACAAAGGGGAAGACAAATTGTGCTAAAAACAGTGATATTTTGGTCTGTCAGTTGTTTAAGTCTGGGACAGAGGTTCACCTTGTAACAGGACAATGAGAAAAATCGTACTGCTAAAGCAACACTGGGCTTTTGCTTAGTCAAAGCCCAGACCTTAATCCAAATGAGAATCAGAGGACAGACTAAAAGATTGCTGTTCACCAGTGAAAACCATCTAACTGAAAAGATCTTGAGCAATTTTGCCTTGGGAAATGGACAAAAATCCCAGTGTAAAGATGTGGCAAGCTCATAGACACTTACCCAAAGCGACTTGAGGCTGTAATTGCTGCAAAGGGGTACTCAACAAAGTACTGACTTTAGGGGTGGGCGAATAGTAATGCACACTAATGATTTCTATTATTTTGTCCTATTTGTTCTTCACGTTAAGAAATGTTCTAAGTTGTAGGTGTGTTTTGTCAATGAAATGCAAACCCTCATAATCCATTTTAATTCCAGGTTCAAGGTAGCAAAACACGAAAAATGCCAAGGGGTTGATTGCTTTCCCAGGGCACTGTAGCTAACAAGGTTCTAGACAGAAGTCTGACTGTATTTACTGATGTGTTTGTTAACTTTTATACTTACCCTTCTTCCAATCTTTGCAGACAGCAAGCCAGCTTTAGACAAGGCAAGAAAATCAATACATTTACCCAGACTGGCAAACATATCTAATTAAGTCAGAGTAATCTCAGGTAGAAGCACATAGTTTGCAGTGATTTACTCTGCACCCTGTATATGTGTCTGACTGGAAGTCTTTGGGACCGTTGACATGCCATAACAAATTCATTCAATCCACCTGTGTATTCCTACCAAATGTGTTGTAGTAAGCCATCTCTGTTACCTTACACCAAAATTACTGTGATGTGCCTGTCATCTACCTGCCTGCATGTATTACTGCCAGAGATGTAAACAATCCTGAATATATTTTACATAGCAACCCAATACTGGAGCTCACCACTTCATTGTCTTTCCATTTAAAGTATGCCTTCAATGGCATTAATTGTTGTACTTTTAGTTTGCCAGCATCTCACTAATGACTAAAGTCTGTTATGCTCCACTAGGCACATCTGTACTGCTAAAATCTTGAATCACAGAGGTGTCAAGTTGAGAAGCGCACCCCACCAGGTATTAGCATATTGTCACCTTGGCTATTAAAAAGCAAACCTGGGCTGATTATGATCCCATTCACCAGGGGGATTAGATTCATATGTGAATGATTCCACATCATAAGATTCATAAAGTGTGTGAGGAGGTGTGGAGTGGAATACATAATGCCTGCTAGTCTGGACTGGTCTCTTTCCTCTTTATTGTCTTTCTGTTTCTCTCTTATGTGTGTTCAGATTTTTTCCTTATCACCAAATCACACAAACACACACATTCACACATTATCCCCATTTTCTCATGTCTGTACATTCTCTGGTTGGGGTAGACCCTGGAAAACATGTAAAAATTAACCAGTATGATTTACTCTACTCTGTGTGTTTACCTCGATGCCCCGATGGGCCACATTGATTTGTTTACAGAGGGCTTTTGTGCTGGTAAAGAAAAATGAATAATCCTGTGGAATAAGAACTTGAAAGTTACCTGTGCATTCGCATGCAATAAATTGTATACGTACTTGTATAACAACAGTTTGGCATGAAATGTAAAGCTCTATGTTAAAGTTTTCTGTTTTTTATGTATTACCTGAAGTGTCTGGTGCATTCTGAAAGCTAAGTGAGGCATTTATACCTTTCAGCAGTGTATCTCATTAAAGCTGCTCCTCAGACAGCAGGACAAAGATGGTGATGAAGAACAGCAATAAAACATTCCTAGAGGAAATCAGTAGGCCATAGCCATGCAGGCGGAAGAGCAACTTTAATATGTCAGCTGTTTTTAACTCACAGTAGAGGAATTTATGCTAGTGGTTTCATTGCATGAGACTGCATGCAGGGGGCAAATGAAGGCACGTTTATGAGATTAGCACAAGTAAACTTGTCAACATTAAACAGAGAGAGTTTTGGTTTTGCAGGTAATCTAATTTGTAAAACGGTACTTCACAATGGAGTTGATTTTGTGGGTAGCTGGATATTATTTTTAGTGAGAATAACACTAAAGCTAATGAATGTACAAACTCTAAATGTACAAAGTTTTAAATGTTTTTTTGTGGCAGTGCGGTTCATTCCACAGGCATGCACTAATTCGTAATAACAAACTGTGGTCTGTTAGTCTAAACATTTCTGGATAACGTTTCATAATATTTATATGTCATTTGCAAAAGAAGAAAGAAAAGTGGCTTGGGTTATTTATGGTTTTTTAAAAAGGGCTGTATTAGTTGACCATTATGGAGAGGTAGTTATGCTCTACAAGTCAGACACTTTGATTACTTTAGCCAGAGCAGTAATAGGAATAGGGCAGAAGTTATATATATATATATATATATATATATATATATATTTGTAGAAATTAAAACATTTCAGGGATGGCACATGTAAATACTCAAAGTCAGTCAAACCATTTGGTTTTAAATCTCCTACATGCAACGATATT
Organism: Xyliphius kryptos; assembly: GCA_025769995.1. Taxonomy (NCBI): domain Eukaryota; kingdom Metazoa; phylum Chordata; class Actinopteri; order Siluriformes; family Aspredinidae; genus Xyliphius; species Xyliphius kryptos. Next base: position 6,273,445 of record JAOUQT010000002.1, on the reverse strand, counting down.
AGCCAAATTGTATTAAGATTTAAAATTATATGGGTAATATTTTAATGTTAGACTAGTATAAAAGACATCAAGCATATATGCACATCAATTTTGGTTAGTTTTGGTAGCTTCCACTTTTATTCTGATCACACACGGTTGTACATGTATGCCTCAGACATACAAGACAGGCCATCACAGGCCATCTGGTGCCCATCTGGCAACTCTGGGTGAAAGGGCAGGAACAACCGTAGACAGGAGGTCACTCCACTGTAGGGCACACACATACAGTCACACTGATTTAAGGGCTAATTTAGAGACCCTAAATCACCTAAGATGCATGTCTTTGGAAGGAATGGGCATGACTGTGGGAGGAAACCCAAGCGCCCAGAGAAAACTAGTGTGAACATGGGGGGAACATACAAACTCCACACAGAAATTTCTTTTTGAGGCATCAGCATTACCCACTGCGGCACTGTGCTGTCCATTAAAGAAACTGAAGTTGAGGAAGGCGTTAAGACATCAGACCACCAAATGCTAAATAAGCTCCTTCTACATAATTCTGCAAGAAATTGCAATATGTGAACTTTCAGATTTTTCAGATTTTTGCCTCTAGGTTGGAGGTATATCAGTTTACACCTTTAAGGAATGATACATTTACAGTATATCTGAAAATCTTTTAACATTATCCCTCATGAAATGCCTATTGTCCAACAGGCTTTGGCACATATTAATAATTCAAGATTACTACTAATCCGTCCAAAAATAACGAATATGCAGAGAATATTGAAATGAAATGTGACAATGGCAGTCCAATACTATCAACCTTAAGAAGTGTTTGCAGGAAGAATGGGACACAATAACACCTTAAACTTTTTATCATTGGGTATTGTCCTTATGCCAAAATATACTGGAAATGTTGTTAGAAGGTAAGGCAGCTTTACAAAGTGTTAAATAGTTTATTGTTCGAGCTTTATTTAGATGGTATTTTATGCAGGAAAAACACAGGAATGCATAATGTTACAAAGTTTTCTGATTTGAGGTTGCAGAAAGAAAACACTTTGTTATTTTATTGTTATTATTGGAGTGCAGTTCTGTTTTTAGTGTGGGGATGTTTTGACATGTCTAATGTTGTAAATAAGTGATTTGATGCTAGATTACTACAGTAGAGCAGTATCAGTGCCTCATATAAAGTGTAGTGAAAATATAATGGTTCCACATTGTATGTAAAGCTAACAATCCATGAAATGGACAAATGATATTTTCATGATAACCAAGTTTTCAAAATGGAACATACAGTGTGTTATAGCCTAAACTATAGGACATGTGATAGATTTTGAGTGTCTGGGGAACTTTGTGACATGAGGAAAACTTATATTTATAAGCACTAAAAAAAAGAAATGTACATTTTTGGTTAATGAAGTTAAATTTCCATTCTAAGAACAATGAAAATCCTTTCCTTCCAAACAATACAAAGACACAGTATATACACAGTACATTCATTTATTTATTATTTATACCCACTTAATCCGAGTTGTAGGGTCCCGGGGAAGCCGGGACAGGAACAACCCAACCAATGACCTATTTTACCTTTTCTTTTTTGTGACACTGGCACTGGGTGTTATAATTACCCCGGTGCACCAGTGCTTATTAATTGCTAAGTTCTACACCGGTAGGGAATTTCTTCTAAAGCATGCTAGGCTAGAGATAAACAAGAGCTTGAGGCTTAGTTGTGGGGAAAAGAAACAGAATAAAAGCTTTGTGGCTTTCGACCCACAACGTGAACACACACACATGCACATTGGCTCTGGCCAGCCCTCACAAGCAGAATATTGATGTTGAGAATTAATTACTTTTTTTACATAGATCAAGACAAAACCCTTAGAGGGAAGAAGCGAGCTCAGAGGGAACTGAACAGACATTGATGGAGGTGGAAAATTAGAAAAGAGCTCTTTGTGTAAGTGTTGGGAGAGATGTTAAAAGGCTAACAGAGTTTGGCAATGATAACACCTTGGTACTAGGAGACATTTTTAGCATACAGAATGGCTAAAAGGTTTTTTTTTTTATTCAGGGACTCATTTTTGATAACTAGTGATAAAATATATTATGTTACTTTATAAGGATTACCATTTACAGATTATATAACCTTTACCGTGTATAGATTATTTCAGAACACACTATTGGTGAATTGTACATTTCCTATAAAGGTTTGTTCTTTCTAAAGTATGTCTATGTGGCTGTGTGTTTAAAACTTACTAAAATCTATGTTGTATCATCAACTTAGTTGACAGCCTTTCAATTCCCTATGTCTCAGTCTAGCACTCACTAAACCATTAAATAATTTCAAAAAGTGCAATCGATTGTCCTCCTGTAATATGTGCAGCAAATTTCCTAAATCAGGTCCTGATCTAGAAGCTGCTGCTGGATTAAGGGAAGCGTGGACGGCCATCGATTTCTATCTGATACAATCATTTATGTCAGGCTTAAATCCTATTGCTGTGGCATAGAGGCAATCTCGGCACAGATTTCCAAACAGTTCCCAAACAGATTCCAAAACAGCCCCCACCAAAATACTACATGCTGGATATGCAATCAGGTTCAAATTCCATTACCAATACAAAAGTTCTTAATTAGGTTCAAGCTACCATGCTGCTCCCATTATGCCCATATAATATGTCCCCTTACTTTCAGCTTCATGATAGTAAAGTTTTAAATTAGTTTATATCAGAGAATTTCTGTTGTAGTAGTATATTTGCCATTTTTTTCTAAAGCACTACACAGCCAAATGAAAATACTTTTCTTACAATACTTTTCATTACATATTTCATTATCTTTGGCTTAATCAACATCTGGTCGCAGGCCAGCAGGTGCCCACCAAGCAACTCTGGACACAAGGGCAGAAACAACCCTAGATAGGGTCCCACTCCATCGTAGGGCATTTACACACACTTACACACATTCCTACACTAAGGGCCTATTTAGAGACACCAAATTACCTAGCATGCTAGTTTTTGAAATACAAAATGAAACCAGGGTACCCGCTGAAAACCTGCACAAGAACATGCAAACTTTAAACAGAAAGGACCCTCAACCTTTCCACCCTGCCGCCCACTAAAAACATGCATACTGTAAGTTTATACAGTATAATCATTTACATAAACTCTTTTCAGTAATTAACTACCAAGCTCAGGTACTAGAGTTTGATCTGATATTGCAATCTAGCTACATTTGTAAATCACTGGGATCTATTGCTATTAGCTAAGTGTTGTTTAGTAAAAATTGCCTTGTGCTTGTTGGTTGCAGTCAACCCTATACTACTCAGTGGTGGAAAGTCCATGAAGGTTTCTATGTTGGCCTAAAAAAAGTTAAAATCACTGATTTTTGTTTTAGTCTTATTTATGGTTAACATATGAAAATGGTTAACATATGACTCAAGACTCAAGTTCATAGACTCAAGTTCTGGTCTCCGAATGGAGGCGTGGGTTCGAATCCCACTTCTGACAATTCCCATTTCCACAGGCGCTGTGCTGGCTGCTCACTGCTCCGGGCATGTGTGCTCACTTCACCTGTATGTGTGTATTTGTGTGTTTCACTGCACAGATGCGTTAAACGCAGAGGACCAATTCCGTTGTGTGAAAACATAGTGGCAAAATGTATCACTTTCACGTTCATATTTTTTCATGAATACATATATTTTTTAAATCATCTCTTTATCTTTATTTAAATGTTTTGCTAAAGCTTTTATCCCATCTTCTTTGAGCGATCATTTGTTGCCAGTGTCAAAGATATTTTCAATGAGCCTTCAGAATACCGATTACGGGCATCTGTAACTTAAACTTAAAAGCTGTTTCTTTAACCAATCAGACTTCTGATTAGTTAAGCTTATGTCAGTTTCGGTTTGTCCACCAGCACATCATTCACAGCATGTGTTTAGCAACCAGTTTAGTCATAATGCATGATTCATCTAAGTTAAAAGATATGGCTGAAAGAAAACATATATACTCACTACGCCATTTTCAAAATGAAAACTAATAGATAAACTTTGTTAACATATAGACAAACTTCTGAGCATTACCTCTCACTCTCTCAATGTCTCTCTCTCGCTATCTCTATAGATGCCTTAAAAATTAAAGAATATTGTATATTTCTACATAAAAGAAAACTTTATAAAGTTCATTTAACTGACAATAAACAAAATGAATTCAATATTCTGTATGCTTTTTAAATAGTGTAGCTTAAAGGTGCTTCAGATGAGACATGTTCATGTTTCAGACAAAACAATCATTAAGGTTGCTGGATTTGTGTGAAAAAAAGAACGTAAGTTTCCAGAGTACATGTGCTAATTTTCTTTGAATACTACAGAGATTGTATGTGTCTGCAGTTTATGGTAAAATAGCAAGGAGTTGTTAATCAGATATTGATTTTGTTTAATTCAGTGTTAACTGCATACTATATTCAGCCCCATTGTAAAATCCCTTTCTCATTCTGGATTGATTACAAAATCATTCTGCTTACCTATAAATGTATCACTGGTCAGGCCCTTACTTACAAGAATGTCTCACTCCCCAGAGATCAATCAGGACCCTGAGATCGTCAGGCAGCATGCTCTTCCAGGTTCCCCCTACTAGTCTTCGAGCCATGGGGGACCAAGCCTTTTGCTTAGTTGCACTACAGCTGTGTCTACCGGTCCAGCTTAGATCAGTGCAGGGCCTGTATACTTTTAAAGCTTTACTAAAGAAATTTATTTTTTAATAAAATTTAGTGACTTTTTTTTTAAATATTTAGTGTTATTTCTATTGTAATTAAACTGCTGAATAAAACATGCATTACAAATAAAATCCATTATTATCATTTATTATGTTAAATGCTTTTTAATTAAGACATTTTTTGTGCATTTGAGACATTTGCACAGTACTTTTAATTTAATACCAATGGGTTCTGTCAAAAACAATGTGACAGTTAAAATTTTCAAAATAACTGTGGCAGATTCTCCAAGATGCTCAGAAAACCAAGTAGCTCTTTTATTTATTACATTTTGTTCTATTTATACATTATTGTCTTAGTTTATTTAATGTCATGTTAGATTACTGTTATACAGGTCATGGGAGAGGACATTTGTTATTTAAAATTTGCCTTGCATGCATGTATTCCATGCACAAAGACAGGACTCACGCTGGCCCACCATGGACTCAAACCTAGGACATTCTTCTTGTGAGGTGGGGGTTCTACCCACTTGCACCATTTTGCTGCCCCAAACATAATCAGCTTACAGTACATGTCAGAGCACAAGCCAAGCAATAATTCCAAGAAATATCTCAGAGACAGGACTGTACTAAAGCACAGATCTGGAGAAGGGAACAGAAACAAGCTTGTAGCATCAGACTCAAAAAGACTTGCTCTAATGTCTGGCTGTAATTTCTAGGTGCTTCAAAAATTATTGAGCAAGGGCTAAAAAACTAAATGATACCGATGCAATAAATTACTCCGCAAAGGCCAGTGATGAACTGTGTGTTAATATTACTTGTTAGACCGTCCCATTAAAGCACAGTGGCTGTCCTACGCTTGCCAGAAATTCCCTATGCTGAATTCATTCTTTAACTTGTTTATTTTTTATTTGGCTTTCTGTTATTTAGGTGTGTACAAACAATTTGAAATCTATAGAGGACAAAAGCAGCAGCATCTTTTTATACAAAAATAATTTACACTTTTTGCTTAATCATTGGAACTGAAAGGGTTAGATGAGGTATAGCGAAAGACTGGCTTGAAAGCATGAAAACCTGCCTGCTTTACAAACTTTCCAGATGAACTTTGGCTGTATGATCATATTTGACTTATATTGATTTATTGGAATCTACTGGGGGCAAAGAAAAATTAAGGAATGGCCATTTAGCACATGGTGGAAAGGCACTTTGGGAGAGCAAAAAAAAACAATCTGCACCTCTCCAGATGACAGCAGTGAGTGCTGGAGGAGAAAGGTGGAACGTGAGGGCGTAAAAGAGCAAACAAACAAGACAAGAATCAAAGGAGGGGGGAAATGGGGAGTGAGGAAATGAAGAGGATCCCTCAGGCACTGCTAGTTAATTAGCTTTTCTGAGAAAACAATCAGACTAACAAGGAAAGCAAAGTTTTTAAGCTCTCTTATTATACTACATGGGCTAGGGAGCCCAGTATATATCTCTAAGCAACTGTATCTATAATACAAAAAGGAAATTGTAATCTCTTTAATATAATAATTCATTCTAATCCACTAATTTACAAAATCTGTTATGACTGCAATTGATGGACAGTTTATTTAATTTATCAAATTTTATGACAGCACTTTTTTTACATGGGCATTATGGCTGCATAAGGCAATCATGTGACTTAAAGTAGTTTGAGGAATCACAACTGGAGTCTGATAATAATGAACACTGTAGCCACACACACAGAGCAATGGGCCCTTAGTCTGGATTACAGCAGCCACACTAGATGCTTTTTTCTCCCAGTACTGGTGTAAGGTTCCACTTAAATCGACAAAGATGAGAGGAAATCTCTTATTTGGACCAATCCCCAAGTAAACACTAGCTCGCGTGGGCTTGTAACATAAGCCGGTCGCTCTGCAGCAATACACTGCTGCATGTAATGGAAGATTTCCTTAATTTATGCTAATGTCGGTCAGACCAAGTCATCTACACGGAATGCACAAACATATATATGCATACAACTGATGTGTGTTAAGGCTGATTAGTGGGGACTTGGGGAAACATACGAACAGATGCCATGATTCAGGGGTGCGGTTGGCAGAAAGCTACTTGTCTTGGCCAGAGGCCATCGTCTCCTTATGTTCTAGAGCCAGCAGGGATGCACTTATTATAGAATTACCTCCCTGACACTGGGACTTAGGGATCCAATTTTATACCAGCCAGCTGTCTGATTGGTATGGCTCATGAGGAATGTGTATATATCTGTTGGTATGTCTGTTTATAACAGCTTTTGCTCAACAAAAACATATTATAGTGCAAAATCATTAAGAGAACTTATTCCAAAGTTCTGCTAGTTTGTCTAAGAAGATTTATCTGAAATGTTTGCCCAGTAAAAAAAATCAGCAGAAACGCTTTTTAATGTTGTTTAGTGTTACGGTGTTGCTGTTATTTAGCAGTAGCAGTGTGACTGGTATTAAAATACTCCCTGGGATTTCACTGGGGCAGACTTGCTACTTTTGCCTGCCTGTGGCAATGTATTTGTGCCTCTTTGTGTGCATTTCCGTTTATAATTAATCTGTATCAAAATTGTAGGCGGATGATTTGTAAATGTAGAAATAAAAAATGCACCTGTATCATTGAGTAGAGTTAAAAGAGGACAAAGAGCGTACATTTAAAAGGGTGGTTTAAGTGTCATAGCCAATCAGTGTACTGACCTTTATACACTGTATATGCTCTACTTTTCGTTTCCATTCATTTCCTTTAATATGTTTATCCTACAGCCTGTACCAGAAACAGAAAAGTAAATGCAACTATTGCTCTGCGTATATGATCAAGGAGGAAAAGGAATTTATTTTAAGAAACATTTCCAAGATCTGACCCTTTCTCTCCCTTACTGCTGCTGAGGCTATTGTTCATGTGTTTGAAACATTTAAAATTGACTATTGCCCAGCTTGGGTGTTAAACAGACTCCAGTATGTGCAAAACACAGCTGCGACGGTTTTAAATAATACCAGATCCTGGGTGCGGATTACACCCATTCTGGAACATTGTCACTGGCTCCCTGTTAAGTACCGCATTTAGTATAAGGTAATTGTGCTACTGTTTAAATCTCTGCATGGCTAAGCCCCATCCTACCTACATAGTCTTCTCCAGTATGCACTTTACGCCTGAGCTGCACTTTCTTAAAGTTCCTAGCACCAAGTTGTGCACTGTTAGAGATAGGGCCTTTTGTGTGGCTGGTCTTCCGCTTGAGTTGCGTGCTTGTCCATCTATAGGTCCTGTACATCCATGAACACCCGAAAATGTAATGATCTTTACTGCCAATAGTACTCATCTTCCCTGACATCTGTGAATGTAAGACTTTTATACTTCAAAATACTTATGCTGCATGATCATTACAATTGTGATGAAACTCAGCAAACTGTCACCTCAACTGACTCTTCTCAATGTAGAGGAGCAGCGGCTCTACTCCGAGCTCCCCCCGAGTTACTGAACTTCTATCTCTAAGGGATCACCCAGCCATTCTAGGGAGGAAACTTATTTCGGTTGCTTGTATCCGCAATCTAATTCTTTTGTTCATTACCCAGAGCTCATGACCATAGGTGAGAGTTGGGACATAGATTGACCAGTAAATTGAGAGCTTTGCCTTTTGGTTTAGCTCCTTCTTCACCATAACAGTCTGGTACAGCGACCGAAGGTCCAGGTTTTAGGAAGCCAACAGGACATCATCAGCAAAAAGCAGAGGCTCAATCCTGTGGTTTTGAAATATGACTCCCTCCAGCCCCTGGCTGCGCCTAGAAATTCTGTCCATAAAAATTAAGAACAGAACCAGTGACAAAGGACAACCCTGTCAGAGTCCAACACTGGGAACGGATCGGACCTGCTACTGGCAACGCAAACCTGACTCCTGCTCCATTCATACAAGGAACAGACGGCTCTTAACAGAGAGCACTGTACCCCATACTCCTGACGCACCCCCCACAGAAAATCACGGTTGAATGCCTTCCCCAAATACACAAAACACATGTGGACTGGTTGGGCAAACTCCAATGGCCCTCAAGCACCCTGAGGTGCTTTGCCAGAATTTCTTTGAGGCAGAGCGATAGTCCTCCTCCATAGCCTCTTCAAATTCCTCCCAGTTCTGTATTTTTGCCTTGCCAATTTCCCAAGCTGCAGCATGTCTGGCCTGCCGATATCCATCAGTTACCCCTAGAGTCCCAGTGACCAACATTGCCAATAGGACTCCTTCTTCAGCTTTACAGCATGTCTTACCTCCGATGTCCACCACCAGGTTTGGGAATTGCCACCACGACAGGCACCAGAGACATTGCAGCCACAACTGCGAACAGCTGCATCGACAATAGAGAAAGAAAACCTGGTCCACTCAGACTCAATGTCCCCCTCCATCCTTGAAAGCTGTGAGAAGCTCTCCTGGAAGTGGGAGTTAAAGACCCCCCAGAGAGAGTCCTTGGCCAGACATTTCCAGCAGACCTTCACAATACATTAAGCCGATTAAGGTGGGGAGCTATAAGTCGCCGATCACCATGAGCAATTCCAGAAAAGTGAAAGGTTCTGCCCCTCTTAAGGAGCTGGGTTCCGTATTCCAAGCTTTGCATGGAGGTGAGCCCATCTATCTCTAGCCGGTACCTCTCAACCTCTCACACAAGCTCAGACTCTTTTCCTCCCAGTTAGGTGACATTATTACACCAAACACATTTTAGTGAACACAAAGCCTACAATCCTTCTACGTATTAGGTATGAACTTAACTACAGACCTTACCAAAATGTTGACCATCATCATGCACAGATTTAAAACTAACATAACTCCCCACAGTATCAGCTTGACTGAATTCAGCCCTGCTTCTAGTTGTGATTACAATTTCAGAATCACCTTCTGATGCGATGGAGATACCAGCCACTGCAAATAAAAGAAATACAATAAAAATCAACACATTTTGACTATGGCCCAGTAGTTTAAAATAAAAGTAAAAATGGCCAGATCTACAAACCTCCTCTGAAGTGTTTTTCCAAGTATATGAATTAATAGATCCTGAAATATAAATTTCCTTTTTCCATTTTTAATCAGATAATATGAATGGACTTTCTGTACCAGACATATAGACCACCTCAGAGTAATCTGGATACAAAAGGACATATGGTCCTTCATCCATATCCTTGTTAAACCCTCTCATTTTCTGGACAGCTAGTTTCAACAAATTGGGTGAGGCAAACTCCGGGTCTGTGAATAATGGAAGTGTTAATCATTAAATCACTTCCATGTGGCATAATTAGTCCTATGTTTATATTGGAAAGAGAAAGACAAATACACATTATTACTGTAAGTTTTATATTTGTTTGATGCATAAGAAGTTAATAATCAAACTGCAAAAATTATTAAAACTAATTAATAGCATAACTGTAAACGTATTTTCTAACAGGTGTCATTTATACTTGACAAAATACAGCTGCCGAGCCACCTTATCTTAGCTTGTCTCCTTTCTTTGCTTATTTTTTGGCCCACAGCTTAAATACATCCTTTCATTTGACCTAAAGTTTCTGTTCTTCATGAATTGTTTATATGATACACAAGACTATTTAGTCTGAAAACTAGAACAAATCATCAAGACAGATTTGGTGCCAACTATCATGTACTCAGAAGTTGGCAGCCCCTATCTAATTGATAGACATATAATTAACCTGCAAGCATTAAACTTATTCTCCTGGTATTGTTACCTTACCTTGGTGAAGAAGCTTTAGTGTTCCTATGCAAGCGACACTGTGGAGATATGCTCCTAACAGGGTCACACTTGATGCTATGTTCGAAGAGGAGGTATTATAAAAAGAGCGATCACTCAGTAAGTCCAGTCTCTTTTTCCCATAAAGCACTAATGGGTACTGACTCCTCCGTGCAGACAACCATGGCAATGCGATAAAGGCCTATGACATGACAGTCATTAAAATTAGTAAAAAATATGTATCTGCCGATGACAGCTAGTTCTAGCTAAGGTTTACAGTCCCATTACTATTGCTAATATTTCCAGGTGATTGACTGGACTTCACAAAGGTGAGCAACAAGCACTGTGTATTGTACATACCATTTCTGTCAGAACCCTGTTTGTAAAAGTGTACCAGACTTTGAAAAAGTTTACCACAGTTTAAAAGAGTTTTGGATTTCTTAGTCACTGTCAATTTGAGATGGTAGAAACAATTGTGCATAAAAATCTCAGGGTAAGGCAAAAAATAATAACCTAATTTAAACTTCATGATTATATCCTGTATATAATTTCTGTAAAGCTGCTTTGTGACAATGTTCTATTATAAACAAAACTAAATTGAAATAAACTGGAGGATATTGGCACTGGGAGGGTAATTTCCAACCAGCATGTCACAGCGAGTAAGGCCTATTTTACTAGTCAGTTCAACAGTGACCAATCTAAAAGAGTTACTCTGTGTGATTTATGTCCCACAGACTGCAGTACAGGAGCTATATGACTTGGTGGGTTGTCCAAATTGTGTCAAGGTAAGGGACATCATAAACTGTTAATTGTGATTACACCACAAAGAAAAAAGTAACAAAACTCTACAGAGCCCCATTGAGGGCTAGGTGCTTAAAGAAAAAAAGACCACGATGGCAAAGCCTGCTGTTACAATGTGTGTGGAAATGTGTAAAGATGTGATCCAGATCTGGAAGGTTTATGGGTACTAGAGTGTATGGTAAACTGAGATGTTTGGATGCTGTCCCCCCACTCTCACTTGTTCACTCAGGTTTGTTGATAACGGAGTCGCTGGTTGCTTTATGTCTCAAGGAGCCCACATGTCTGTGCTATCTTCTGGCTCTTCATTTACTTATGATGTTATAGCTAGCCTTGCCAGAGCTTGTACTGTAGCACACTCCAGATTCTTTTAAATGCTTACAAAGGTCGTATCTAATCATTTATCTTTTCTACTGTTACTCTTTAACTGCTGCGATACAGATGCTACTATGATCCTGTCCTAATCTCCTATGCCTGCCCGGTTTAATGGTCAACTTCCTCTGGGAGCTCAAATCAAGTGGAATGACCAGTTCTGGAGTTCGGGTTGCTCATTATAAACTTTATGATCCTGTTTTTTTGCCTGTAAAGCTGCTTTGTGACAATGTTCCAGTGAAAAATGTGCTATTTAAATAAAATTGAACTGAATATATGATATGATTGTTTATTGATAATGGTAAGAAAATAATACCTCTGCATTTGAGCCATCTGGGGGTGTAGTGAGCACACATGCCTGGAGTATTAGGCAGCTCCCACTATTGAAGTACCCGGGGGGCAAAATGTATTGAAAAGCAGGAAGATTATGTTAAAATATGATGTATTTGTCTTTCCTGAAAATAATTAAAATAACTTCTACAGCCAGAGCAAGGATATTTTTGATACTTCTGTCATGTATGAGTGTTTGCATTTTTTTTTTTTTAAATAAGGCATGAAAAGATGCCTACTCTGAAAACAGTAGTGTAGGTTTTACAACGGTAATGTGTAGGATAAATGGATAATACAATAACCTAAAGATCTAGCAACATTAATACGGAATTGCTCAAACATAATGATAACTATAGAATAAGGCAAAATAAAATCATAATTAACAGTGCATTTATTTGAAATTTGAGACAAGCTATATAAGTGGCTATATTTATTTTTCCAAAGAGCTGAGAATTTTTAGATTTATTTACCTTTAATGCTCTTCTTAGACTGGATATACTGTAGGACATCAGCCTAGGCTATAAGTGCAACAGTGTGTGCAGTGCATGATTGCATCATACAGATAAAAAAAATGACTATATTTTATTTACTGCAAAGCAATATTCACAACTTATTCACAACAAGCAGCCAAAGGGAGATATATCTTCTTAGTGTGTATTATTGCTCTTTTTCTATTCTTCCTCCTGCACAAACAACATTTCCTTTAACACTGCAATTTGTTTTTCCCAGCAGCCTTTGCTAATGGACTCACTACATTTCATATTCATACCAGCCTTAGCAACAAATACTGTACAATGGTGAAGGTTATTAACACTTCCCTCTCAAAATAATCCATTAAGTCACATCAGAGATCATCTGAAGAGGCTGTACATAGAATTATGTTAAACATTTCACCTGTTATTACTGTAATAAATCACAGCGGGTCTTTATGAAGAGTCAGGATTCCTCACTAAATCTATTTAGGGGATCTGATTTTACACAGGCTTTCTCTCTGATAGTTAGGGTTGAGCTGCAGCCTTTCTTTATAAAACCCCGTAATCTGTTTTATCACTTTGCCAAAGGAGTGTGCTTAAAGGTGAATGTATTCACATGTTATTTATAGCCAGTAATACTGGAGTAATGAAAACATGATATATACTGGCACCATGACCCTCCACAAACAGTAACATATGAATTCCATGTCCGTTATTAGCAATAACAGATAGTGCTGCATGCATTTTTTTTTTTATATAGGGAGATTGGACCATAGATTTTCATTTTTATGTTAGGAAATGTTAGGAAAGGTTAGAATTTAAGCTTGGATTTTAAAGTACTTGGTCAACTGTGTGTGTGTGCATCTTTTTATCTGTGCACGTGTGTGTCTATGCATGCTTTTGTGAATGTGGGTCCTTCTATCTAACATGCCTGTCTACGTGTGTCTGTGTGGGGGGAATGTATGTGTGTTTCTGTTAGTACTTCCATCTCAGCATGTGTGTAAAAGTTGTCCTTGTCTGTATTTATGCCTGTATTTATTACCTGTGTATCTGTCTGTTGGTCTGTCCATCAATCTGTGTGTGTATATACAGGTGTAACAGTCCACTTCTTTTTCTCCTTGGCCCAGGTAAGATGCTTCTACCACACTTTTTCCTTCTACTCAACTTTCCATTAATATGCTTGAATACAGCAAGCTATGAACAGCCAGCTTCTTTAGCAATGGCTTTAGTGGTATAACCCCCTTGCAGAGTGTGTCAATGACTGCTCATGTGTTCCCCATGATTGTGTAACCTACTGAACCCTAACCCGAAGACCTTGCAGGTATTTTGTGTTAAATAGTCTAATTTTTTAAGATAATGATTTTGGGTTTCCATTGGCTGCAAGACATAATCATCAACAGTAACAAAAAGAAACACTTACAATAGAACACTTTGTTTGTAATAAATCTATATAATGTATAGGTTTTACTGTTTGTATTGAATTACGGAAATAAAATAAAGATATTCATTTATTTAGAATATATACATACATATGTACATTTCTGCCTCTATCTGCTTTCTTGTCTATTCTGTCTGTCTATGTTTGTCTATCTCTAGGTGAATTCTGGTCTTTCTTCTCTTTATCTTTGAGTCCATATCTCTCTCTGTCTCTCTCTCTCTCTGAGTGTGTGTGTGTATACTAATGAGGTCAGATTCAAAAGGTGAAAATTATAATCCATCAGCACCCCCTCCCAAGTAACCCTGCTGAACCTCAGGCCCTGCATCTGCTTGAAGAAAGACAGAGGTTGCCTGTCCCAGGAGCAAATCCCTTCTCCCCAAATATAGGACTACAGAGGAGGTACAATATCCTGTGTTGACATTATGTAACTCATAGGCTTACCTCAGGGCAATGCTTCAGATTTAGTAGTAAATTAATCAGTGTTATTTCACTTTGCAGGGCTGCTGGTTGGCGACAGGCAGAGTGGCCATAGCTGATTGCTCATAGTTCACTAGATCTTTTGTGCAAAATTATGTGCATTCTTCTGTTTGTTAAACAAAACATCAAGATGAAAAATGAGGGCAGCTTTTTGAATTAGAATATGTCAAAGATAAAGCAAGATACTTTTTTACGAATTATTATACAGAAAGTTGTTTTTTATAAAGATGTGATATTAAAGTTACACTTACTCTCAAGCAAATGCTCTGTATTATATAACAGTAAGATCTTCAAAATACTTACACATACACAACAGGCGAAAAGCGGAATTAATATAAGGAGAAATGTGATTAAATGTACTGCATTACACACAAATGCTCTGGAATACTCTGAATAAACCAAGCAATTACATAGTACATAGTACACTCTATTTTTATGATGAATGTTATATATTATTGTTAATTATGAAATTATGTATATGATAACATCACCCAAATGAGGATGGGTTCCCTTATGAGTCTGGTTCCTCTCAAGGTTTCTTCCTTACTTATTCAGGAAGTTTTTCTTTGCCACTGTTACTCATCTGGGATAAAAAATGTTTTTTGTAAAGCTGCTTTGGGACAATGCTTATTGTTAAAGGCGCTTTATAAATAAAATTGAATTGAATTGATCTTTTGATCTCAAAAACAAACAAAAAACTGCCAATTGCCAGTAAAATTGCATGTGTAAAACAGTAAACTATTTTTTTTATATTTACACTTGTCTTGTTGCTTTGTTTTACAACGGTTGTAGCGCCTAAATATACGATACATGTCAAATATTATGTAAATCCTACATCAATAAGGTTCCTGATTAAAACTGGCAACAAAGGGTAGATTAAGCAAATTTATGAGAGCAAAATTCAACTTCAAGTAGATATAACGGCATGGGTTAAGCAATCATGAATGAAAATAAAACCTGGTAGAATTGGCTAACCTGGTCAAGACGTAGACAGCAGAATGGGGCTTTATTGAGTAGGAGGTGGCACAGTGTTGGTGAGCTGCCTATGTAGGGTGAGTTAGGGGGGTAACCTTTTACACACCTGTGGTCATTAGAAATAATCAAAATTCAAGTGTATTAACAGTATCTTAGCAATAAAAAACAATTCAATTAGTGAGGTTTTTAGTTTGGATATGGCATATAGCATGACATGACATATCACTTAGACTATAAATAGTAAAATAAAAGTATAAATATTAATAATTTGTCTCTGTAACAACTGTTTTCTGGGTAGGGTTGTAGCAGCCACAACAAATACATCCTGAATATGATAGTCCTATCTAGGAATAATACGCATAGCCAATTCACCATAATGTGGTGTATATGAGAGAGAGCCACACTGATATGATGAGACTGGACACAGAGACTAGCCTGTGCTCAGTCTGGAAAAGACACATACTCAGAGACAGACGGACCATCCTCATCTGAGTGTGCAGTTTCGTCTTCTGATTGGTCACTGAGAAGGTCACATGGCAGTAAGGAGGCAGAATCTGCAACCTCCAGAACAGGAGCAATGCTGGCTCTGCGACTCTCTGGTCCATTTTCCGAGGGTGGGGCCAGTTTGGTCTTGTTCATGGTTGGGCTAGTGTTCTGAAAGTCCATTGCAACGGTTCCTAGATAACACAAACATTTTTTTCTATTTGCTACTGGACACAAAACATTATCAATGTTAACAAAAGTATTTCTCATTTCTTTTTCTAGTGCTTAGATGATACATTTGACGTACATAAGCCTTAAATTGATATCCTTAAATGCTGCCATAGCTACATCTCCAGTTAACTTAGATGTCAATTAGTGCATCAGACGTTTTTAAGCCATAACACTGTTTTTTTGGAATTTTGAAAGTTATTTACAATCACAGGGCGAGCAAGAAATAATGAATACCCACTTTTATTTGCAAAAAAATAGATCAGCAAGAAGTGATTTGTTTTTTGTTGTCTGTGGTGTCTGGTACCGATATTTATAGATTTATAGATATTTATCAAAGACTTTGTGCACAGTATGTAGTAAATGTTTCCAGGTGGGTAAGGTAAATTGAAAAGCAGGAAGAGTATGTACAAAAATATATATTCATACTTTTTATGGAAGTGTAATAAAATAATTCTACATCCATAGTGCAGATGTGTACGTTTACACTTTTTTGGGGGTAAATTGCTTGTCTCATGCAGAATCTGTATGTAATCATTTAACTTCAACTGGAAAATGATTCACATACACACATGGACCTTACCCATGCTAGCAATGATGCTGTGGACGGGAAGCTCAGAGGGGCTGTTCAGAATGTTACTGTTTCTTTGATTCTTTCTGTGATGCGTTTCCTGTCTGACAGTAAATGCAGAGTTTTCTTCTTTAGTGATGTTGATGTAGTAACAGGTGTCTCCAGCAGCCATTAGGTGACGGGGACCAGGGTTTAGCAGGATCATTTTATTATCTTCTCTCTTTATCCCTATCAAACACACACCATACCTACAAACACACATACACACACACACATGCATTTAAACATGTTTGCATGTATATGTGTCGTTATGGCCATATTTTGTTTCCCAATTAATTTAAATTTTATTTTAAAGACCTTTTAGAATCCTGTAGAAAACCAGAGTGGGTGACAATATTAAAACAATAATACATAATCCCTACTTCACTAAACAACCAATAGATTAGTAACATGTTGGTAAATATTTATAATTAATAAAATCATACAGCATACAACATGCAGACATTGGGGAACAGACTTCACAAGTTGGGGAACATCCTCCATACATAACTCAGATCATACCTTCTGAGGCTGCTAATCAAGTTTATCCCAATTTCGGCACTTACCATTCATATTAAGAACATGTGGCCGGCCACTGAGTAACATTCGCCCCGATATTTGTTAATGGCACACATGATACTGTGGTGATACTGTGGTGCCCACAAGTGCAACTGTTGCTGAAACACTGTCACCACACCTCCAGGCTCCACCTTTCTGTATGTCAAAAGGTCCTGGGCTCATGTTGTTATGAAAACCATCATGAGTTATTATCCAGTGGACTGGAATCAATTGCAGAAGAATGTAGATTTACTAACTTTTAGTTAGTATCTTGGAATACTAACTAAAAGTAATAATGTTGACCCATTATATTCAAGAGACTCCTTCTTGTTTTAATTGTAATGTTTTTAATTAAATGATTTTAGTAAATGTTGTTATTTAATTTTGTCACCTGTGTGTTTATGCTGTTGAGTCTTGGAAATGACATAACTGAAAAAGAGATTTATAGTCTCAGTGAGATTTTCGTGGTAAAATCAAAGGTAAATAAAGATATATATCTGTATATATATAGTCAAAATCTATCATGGTGATCTGTATGCTGTCTATGTAGAACCATAGAAACAGTGGGTGATTGGGAATTGGGTCATGAATTTAATCACAGAAGACAGTGTATTATTGTATGCATGGCTCTATTTAAATATTTTTTATTCCTGGTTTTTTATGGTTTCTTAGGGTCTCTTGTGAGGTTTTGTGTGTGTGTGTGTGCGTGTGTTTGTGTGTGCTCACTTCTTGTGTGCATGGAATGCAGCATAGGTAAAACTCTTTTTCT
>JAOUQT010000002.1:6067809-6085380 GCA_025769995.1 Xyliphius kryptos | reverse complement strand
TACTCAAAAACAACCACTAGCTGGCTTGTTGATAAAATCATGCCACTTAGTAAATGTGCCGTATAATGTGTTGAGTATTTATCAGAACCATAAATAGTTAGCTAACTGTGGATCTAAAAAAAACTTTGCATGCACTCACCTCTTTTGGCTTCATCTATTGTTTTAACTGCAACAGATGTAAACCTGAGTAAAGCAGTGCTGTGATTGGTTAAATGTTGCATTCGATGGCTTTGACAATTTACTTTTCCTGGGAGGCCTGAATGTTTAACCCAAATTTTGAAATTGTATTTCTGAGATTTATTTTGGAAGTGGTGGCTCAGTGATTAAAGTGGCGGGCTATTAATCTAAAGGTTGAGGGTTCAAATCCCAGGTCCACTGAAGTTACCAATGTGGTTCCTTGAGCCCTCATTGCTCCAGGGATGCTTTATCAATCCTGTGTTCTGACCCCAGTCGTCAAGTTGGGATAGTTGTAAGTTGCTTTGGATAAAAATGACCAAAAAAATTACCAAATTTTTTTTTTCATCTGAATTGTTAAAATCTGCATTTTTAAAATCTGAAACCTCTAAGTAGTAATTGTGAAATAATTTTTTTTTCAACAGCAAATTTACAATATACAAATGCAAATGTATGAATTAATTCAATAAATATTTTAAATATTCAAAATTCAGTTTAAAATACATATGTCAGTTTTGTTTTGTTTTGTTTTTTAGATTTTACTAACTCCAGTCACTCACTTTATGTTAACTTACTTTAACTTTTTCTGTTACTGATATAGTATATACTTGCAGGAGACACCAAATGTTTTGATGTAATAAAATTGTAAAACACTCATTGTAAGTTCTATTCTTATTAAATGACTCCTCAGCCTATTATAAATTTTCTTCAGTAGGAGGGTGGCATTGTAACACAGTGGTTAAGCTTTTTCACATCTCAGCCGAGGTCCTGGGTTCAATTCCTGCTTAAAACAAACAAAGGCCTTTCTGTGTGAGTCTGCATAACCTTCTACTGCCTTTGTGGTTTTTTTTCTGGGGACTCCAGTTTGCTTCCAAATTCCAAAGACATACCAATATTAAAATTGGAGTTACTAGATTGCTTCATGGCTGTATTCCCTATATTGCTTTACTTTTTGTAATTTTACAGGAACTACATATTAATAGGTCCTAAAAGTATGTGAGTGTTCAAAGGGTTTTGAAAATAAACAACATTGATGGTTAGAAATTTTACAGTTTATTTTTTCTACTGTGAGTCGTAAAGCACATCATTTTGTGCCTGTTCATTATATAAACAATGTACTTATACAAATTCCATGTATTATTAGGATAAGATAAGCCTTTACTTGTCCCACATGGGGAGATTTGCATGCTCAGCAGCAAATAGACGGACAGCAAATGGAAAGTTTCAAAGTTTTAACATTTTTTTACATCTAGATAGAGAATTTATTCCATTCTCATACAATGGTGCAAAACATTTGAGACAAGTTTGTTTTTGTTGCATCTGGCCAGATTCTAAAATTAATTTCCTATAAGACCATAAGATACATCCATGGACACGGTCATTTACAAAATAAGAAGCTGTGCATTGCATCTATTAAAATAATTTGATGCCAGCTAAAGCAGGTGAATCACTGTGGTAGAGATTCAATCAGAGGCGTCCAAACGGTGTTTAGTTGCTTGAATATAAACTGCCAGGCCACATTTAATCAGTGATGCTTTCTGTGTTTTTTTTGTTGCTCAGAGTGGCCAGACACCTCTCATGGTGGCAGCTGAACAAGGCAGTCTGGACATTGTACAGGAGCTCATCAGGAGGGGAGCCAATGTAAACCTGGATGATGTGGTACAAACTATTCCATATTGCACTTTTAACATAGCCCATCAGTCAGGGGACCATTACAGCTAAAAGCCAGTGTTCAATGTACTGCAGCCGACCTTACATTTATGGTTGTGCTTGCTTATATCTCAGTCCTAACAGTAAAGTTTTATAATTTTTTTTTGTTGCAATATAATTTGATTCAAAATTAGTCTGTGTGAGTGCACACATTTAATAATTTTGTGGGATTTCTGAAAGACAAACCAGAAGATTAAAAAAGCATTATGTGGAAAGTTGTAAATTTAAATTACTTCTAGCTACTTAAAAAAAAAAAAAGGTAATTTTTTGTCCTTACACAAAAATCGAGTTTCATCACATTTTTGTTGTGTATATTTTGCTCCACAGCATTCAGATATTAATACAAAGATATGGTTGTGGAAATATATAAATTATAACAAAAATTGTTGTATAAATGTTTTGCTATGACTCTATCAACTTTTCGTGCCTAATAATTGATAAAGAGATCTATGTGCCTACTGTGATTACACACAGAGGAATTTGTCCTCCATATTTAACCCATTTGTGCAGTAAAACACACATACACACCCACACACACACACACACACACCCTACTGAAGTTAGCACACGAGCCTGTGTAGGACACCTGGGAGGCAATTGAGGTGAGGGGCGTTGATCAAGTGTACTTCAGCCATAATACTTAGTACTTTGTACATAGTACCAGAAGTTGTAACATAAATTAAGTTAACATAAATTTTAAGCATTTTTTATTTTAAAAAATACATTTTTATTTTATAACAACGCTATGGTTTTTGGCCTTTAAAACTAAATTTTCGAAAAGCATTTAATTTCAGTTTTTTATTTTGGTGTTGTACTGTAGATGAGCAAAAACGGATAAAATTTTAGTTTGCTGATTTGCTCAGTTATGAAATTTTGTTGTATTTTTCATTGATTCTTTTCTAGTTTGTAATTGTCTTTAAAAAGTAAAATAGATTATTTAAAATAAAAATGTCATTTTGCCATCTGAATGTGACTGAAGGAAAGGTCTACCATGAACAACAGTGTTACTTTCACAGAGGCTTTACATTCTTTGCACATTCTTCAAAGCCATTCTTCAAATCAAGCACTTTTAAGCTTGGATTTGTTGGTAAGCATGTGGACGGGCATAAAAGCTACATACGTAACAATAATAGGTTCTTATATTTCAACAATGCTTTTGTTAGGCTTATTATATAAACTGTCTTCCACAGTTTAAAAACCTGGCTGCTCTAAATTTCCCCCAGCTGAATCACCAATATATAGTCCCCAAAGATGGTTTAATAAGATAGATTACTTTAAGTACTATTAGTAGTAATCGTAAATACTTTTGATGATTAACTACATAGTTTGACTGTGACCTTTTTT
Source organism: Xyliphius kryptos (assembly GCA_025769995.1). Lineage (NCBI taxonomy): Eukaryota > Metazoa > Chordata > Actinopteri > Siluriformes > Aspredinidae > Xyliphius > Xyliphius kryptos. The sequence continues at coordinate 6,082,152 of JAOUQT010000002.1, read as the reverse complement.
TATTGAATTTTTTATAATTCTTTAAGAAACATTTTGATTGTTTTTAAAGGCACTTGTTGAGGTTGAAAGTGTTAGAGATCACATTCCTTTTCTGTTATTAGGAGAAAAACAATAGAAAAAATCTGTTAAACCATTGCAGAAAATCCTATCTGGTTAATTCTGCCATGGTGTACATGCTAATTATAAGAAATGTTTTTATTCATTTTACATTGCAATTTTTTTTTGACCCAAGTAGTTTTCTTAAAGTCATTAAAGCACATTTCCGGTGCCTGAAAGTGATGTCATAGTGGGTGGACCAGCTCTAAAGTATTACATTTACTTCGTAATATCAGGTGGCTTGCAGCGCTGTGTGTAATTGGCATGCAAAACTGTGGTTCAGCAAATGACTGGGTGATGACATGCATCCATACACACCCTGGTCTCACAAAACTGTACACATACTGTAGCTTACTCTTTGCTGGGTGGCTCTACTCATACAGTTTGAGCACTCATGACTACTTGGTATGATCATTTGGTAGGTTTTCATTTTCTAGACATACTTCAGTTTCAGGTAAGGATCAGCTAGGTATTTATGGCAATGCTTTTGTGTGACTTTTTTGCACTTAGGACTGCTGGACAGCACTGATATCTGCCTCTAAAGAGGGCCACATTGAGGTGGTGAAGGAACTACTAGCCAACAATGCCAATCTGGAACACAGAGATATGGTAAATAATCCTTATCTAGTAAAACATTCAATGTTTTTCTGCTCGCTGCATCTTTTTTTGTGGACAAAATAGCAAAAGGAACTTCTACAAAAGTGTTGTATTGTATGTTGACTCATTCTAAAAACTGTTGCAGTATTTACATATTATGTGCTTTTTTATGTGGAAAAAAAAACAAGGCATAAGGCATTCGTTTTCAAATACATTTTTATATCATCAGAGTGGATTCGGTGTCTGTGCACAGGAATTTTAGAATTCAGTATGTTATAACTAATCTGTTTTTAACGGTGTGCTATCTTTTGCAAAAGCTTAAGAGTAAGTCAACCAGTGTTAGCTTTTTACCCTATTTATTTAAATTAAATATGTTGTTTAAAAGATTTAAAATAGAAAAAATAGAAAATGCAACAAGATTTTTTCTTTACTTTAAATCTATAATTTTGAATAAGCAAAATGTTTAAAATTCTAATGTCCTGATATTATTTGATTGCTCTGTTTTAATGTCCAGTATAATCAGTATAATTGTCAAGTCCATCCATCCATTATCTTCCCCTTAATCCTCTACTAGTGTCACGGTAGTGTTCCCCATGCCCATCTAGGCGAGAATGTCTCAGGAGCTAGGCAGATACACCAAGGAAAGGGCACCAACCTATCACTGGGCACACTCATTCACACAGCCACACACTATATGGGGCAGTTTTAGAGCAGCCAATTTACCTCGGATCCATGCTTTTGGACTGTGGGATGAAACCGGAAAACCCGGATGAAACCCACACAGACGTGGAGAAATTGGCAACTCCACCCAGATTGGAATTTGAACCGGGAATCCCCAGCGCTGGGAAGTGAAGGTGCTAACCCCTAGGCCCCTGTGCCGCCCTATATTGGTGTAGTACACAACAAAATTATTTTTTGTACTTGTGCAAAACCTTGGGAATAACAGCTGAGCATATGGTTGTTTTAATTATACCTTACATTATTATTGTTATGCCAAATCACAGGAGGAAGTGTTAAATGCACAAAGGTATGAGATAATGTGTACTTTATTAACAATGTCAGATAAAAACAGGTAATTAGTATGTTATAAGCAAAAACAAGGCAGAGAGCTGTCTGGCAAATGCAGCAGAAACCGATGAAAACTGAAGTAAAAATTAAGAGATGCTTAGCAAAGAGTGCAAACAATCAAAGTTAGGCAAATGAATAGAGACGTGATCAGTTACAGACAAGAAGGAATTAAATTAATAAGACTGATATACCACATGACTACTGCTGGAAAATTCCATTTACTGGAATAATTGCGTAACATGCCTGTGGATTACTTAAACTCACATTTTTCATTTTGACCATTTCATAGGTCTTATTTAGAAACTAAGCTGCATTTGGGTAAGATTTAGTACTGTTACCTTTAAGTCCCCTTCCATTTCTTATTAAATGCTTTTTTCATTTTTGTACTATTCTGTGAAATTATTTAACAGTCCATGAATGTAACAGTAAGTATCACATTTCAGCATTTAACACCAACACGGCCTACAGACTGTATAAACTCGCACTGTTTTATTCTGTCATGCTTTGTTTTTGTATTTTATTGGGGGTAATTTACATAAGCTTTACTTTTGTGTCATATATGTTTATTTATTGCAACAATGTTGTTTGAGAAAGTGTGTAAGATGCCAGATTGTCGGTAGCACAGTGCTAATAATTACAACGTCTGCAGTAAACCTGTAATCTGAGGACAACTGAGTCAAGACAACTGAGTTTGTGGTTAACGATACAATCTAAACATAAATGTATCTTGTAAAAGTTGTCACTGAAGATACGTGTGCGTGTGTGTTTGGTGTTGTGTTGTGTTATAGGGTGGCTGGACTGCTCTTATGTGGGCGTCGTATAAGGGTCGTGCAGAAGTGGCCAGTTTATTGATGGAGAAAGGAGCAAACCCTAACATTACTGGACAGGTACCATCATCTTAATTAATGCATCTGTGTTGTCAATCCTCAACCCAGAGCTTTATGCATAAAACTAGGCATTTGTTTGTGATGCTATTCTGAGTGACCGCTTATTTAAACATGACATTTGAAAGTTGTTTTTATCGTAATCATGAAATGTTTTTACTTTCCCCTACAGTACAGTGTGTATCCCATCATTTGGGCGGCAGGCAGGGGCCATGCAGAAATTGTCCGACTACTACTGCATCATGGAGCTAAAGTTAACTGCTCTGACAAGGTGACCACCTTCTTTGACCTTATCGTGAATATGTTGCTGACTTCTTATTTATTCTTTGATTCTCTAGGATACAATGGAAATTTTATTTCCACAGTGTAGTATGTTGACCATGCATGTGAAAAATAAACTTTCATGCCAGCGAAAAATCGCAATGTATTTTTCTGACTAAAACATGAGTGCTTATTGCAGTGTTCTTTAACTACAATACTTTAAAATGACTCTAATAGTGTAATAGTGTCATAATCGTGAGGCGTGGTAGCTTGGTGGCTTGGTAGAAGGTTGGTGGTTTAAATCCCAGGTCCACTGAAGTTACCAATGTGGGTCCTTGAGCAAGACGCTTAACCCTCATTGCTCCAGGGTTCTGTTTCAACCCTGTGTTCTGACCCCAGCCAAGTTGGGATACCTGTAAGTCGCTTTGGATAAACTAAATGTAAATAATCGGCCCATAGCATTTAAAAAGATCTATACTAATTATGACTATTGTGCTAAAGCTGATGTTTCATTACATTTCATATTACATTTCATGCTATTCTAGGCTTCTTGGTCAAAATGGCTAATAAGATGTTTTTTCATTGTCGTTTGATATCTTTTCTCCTCCTTATCTTTTGTCAGTATGGTACTACGGCATTGATCTGGGCAGCTAGAAAGGGCCATTACGACTGTGTGATGCACTTGTTGGAAAATGGCGCCAATGTGGATCAAGAAGGAGCGGTGTGTGACGTTTGTTGGTCTTTTTTACATACCTTTTTTATTTTAATTACTATTTTGTAATAAATATTGAGATTGAAATGTTTGGCAGCTTTCAGATAACACATGATTTTTTTGCATATATTCTTCAATATATATTTCATATTATTCCTTTGGTTTGAAAACACCTGGATATCCCTTAAATAAACTTAAATAAACTAAAAAATTTGCTTACATACTTTCCCTTCTTTTGAAATACTAGGTAATGTATTTCCCAGTTAATAAATAAGCACAATAAATTTTTGTCTCATTTTTGTAGGCCTTAATAAGGTTTAATAGAAAATGATTGAGTTTTAGGTTATAACATATGCAAAAATATAGATGATGCAGAAATGTTCAACATGCAGCACTGCAGAATTAACTGTATGGTGTAATACATTGGTATTATTAATACCATTTTAAAGAAGCATGACCTGACTGAACTATTTTTCTACTAGAACTCAATGACTGCTCTGATTGTTGCGGTGCGGGGTGGCTACACAGAGGTGGTGAAGGAACTGTTAAAAAGGAACCCTAATGTTAACATGACGGATAAAGATGGCAACACAGCACTGATGATTGCTGCCATGGAGGGCCACACTGAAATTGTGCAGGACTTGTTGGATGCGGACACCTACGTCAACATTCCTGATCGGGTAAGGACCTGTTTTCATTTACATTTTCTTTCTAAATTCCTAATGATATTGATTTATCTTATGGCATTGTGTTTTAATTGATTATTCTGATGCAGAGTGGAGACACAGTTCTTATAGCTGCAGTAAGAGGAGGCCATGTGGAGATTGTCCGAGCTTTGCTAAATAAATATGCTGATATCGATGTAAAAGGCCAGGTATTTCATTAAGTATTTTATTTTTCTTAACTCTCATGCAACTGTTATATTTTTGTGGTCGTGTTTATGTGCTTGTTTTTCACCTTGTTGGGAATATTCCTAATCTCTGCAAATAAATGTATAAAAAATAATAAGCAAATAATGCAAGCGTCCCACAAACTTTAGAACTAAAATGAGAACTCTAACACAATATCCACATTATACATGGATCTACAAATATTAATCTATGTTTTTGTAAAAATCTATGTAGTTCGCATAATTCTAGCACACATCCCATTGTTTAGGACATGATGGTTGGATAAACATGGCTAAAATATTTCTAAAATATTGTGTAGAAGACATGCAACAATAAATTAGTCTAAGATTGTATTACCAGATTTTATAATATGTGCCTGAAAATTACATTAAAAAAATACATTTTTTAAATATAATTTCTGGGTTTGAAATTTCAAATTGTTACATAATGGGACAGTTATGAAAGTTTTCATGTAAATATTATCACGGTGTGGTAGCTCAAGGTTGGACTATCAATCTGAAGGTTGTGGGTCCAAGTCACTGAAGTTACCAATGTGGGTTCTTGAGCAAGGTCCTTAGTCCTCATTGCTCCAGGGTGCTGTATCAACCCTGTGTTCTGATCCCAACAAAACTGGAAGACTTGTAAGTCGCTTTGGATAAAGGCATCTGCAAAATGTAAATGTTATGTAACTGTAATTTTTTTTTTTTGTTTTTTTTTGTTCACAGGACAGTAAGACTGCCCTCTACTGGGCTGTTGAGAAAGGCAATGCCACCATGGTGCGAGACATTCTTCTATGTAACCCTGAAACAGAAGCCTATACGAAGGTAACGTGGTGAAACTCTTTCTTTAGGTCTGAAAAAGGTCTGTTTTGGTTTTCCACATACAGTAAAGAACGTCCCGGGCACTGGGCAGATCGCTGGACACAGCCACACACACAAACTCACACTATAAAAGGGCAATTTAGAGCATTCCCCAGCGCTGAAAGGCGAATGTGCTAACCACTAAATTGTTGTGCCTCCCTAATGGAATTTTATCATTAAATTTACATTTTTTTTATCATTTTTTATTTATCAATAAAAAAACATTGTGCCGTAAGTGTTCACCTTTTTTTATATTGCTTTAAGCATATTTCAGTACCTCAGCCTTTGTTACCTCTGAGTGTATTTTTAGTGAAATTTACTACAATGCAGGAGCAGCAACATAAACATACTCTCCATCGTTTATTTTAAGACGACCTGTGTTACATATTTATTTCTGTCACCCATTGGATTAACTACATGGCAACCACAAGGAATATGCATGAAATTTTTAATTGTGAGATATCTGGAGTAGTGCTTTTAAAAAGTCTTTTATATTATAGATGTTTCCACTGCTCACAAATATTTTTTTATTCAGAGCAACCTTATTAGAACCCAGCAAAACAGTTACTTTAGACATAAAGCATTTAGCATATCCAGCAGATCTATGAAGATACTTAATTTGTTTTTAGCAAATATTTCCTCTTTATTACAAAAGGCTTTTATTGTGAAACCTTGCTAAACGGTTTATTATTACAAATAAATCTGTGTACCATGCCTTTTCATGCTGATACTGTCTGTGTCTACTACTCTAAATAGGAAGGAGAGACTCCACTTATTAAAGCCACCAAAATGAGGAACATTGAGATTGTTGAGCTTCTTCTTGATAAAGGTGCAAAGGTGTCTGCTGTGGACAAGGTAAAACTATTCCTTAATGAACTATGTTCATTACTGACCGACGTCCATTTAAATATGAAGTAAGATAAATTCATTTTCAAATAATGCAATTTTGATAAATTAGAATTCTGTACATGTCCTGCTGTGGGATGAATACCTCAGGTAGCAGTTTGTCGTTGAAATAGAAAGAATTTGGGGATTTTTGCTATGATTCATCAAGATATACTGCCAAATTAACAAAGTCTGTACATTACTTATTAAAAAGATGATTATTGTTTATTTTTAACATTGTTGCAGTTTACACTGCTACCATTTTTAGTTACATTTTTATTGAAGTTTACATACAATAAGGCAATTATCTATGCATCAATCACATGTACATATGCATTCGTTAGCCATCCTTTCCCCTTAAACCCAACCTCCCGCATTGCTGTAGACATTTGTCCACCTACCTCACACTCTACTAATCATTAGATCAACCAGACAAACATACACCATCCTCTGTGTGGTTTCCCCACCATCTTAACCCCCCAAAAGGAAAAATCGAGTAAATAGAAAAAGTACATTTTAATAATATTCATAATAATACTGATAATAAACTAGGAGAATAAATATATCTACAATGTCGTATTAGTTATTAAGGTATAAAGGTAACATTTTACACCGATTTTGCAAAAATTCCCTAGCAAGTGCTACTGTATAGTTTAGTAAAGTAAAGTTTACATCAATATCTGAACAAAAAAGCCTCATTTATGTTCCTCAAACACCCAAATACAGGGGTTTTTCAACATGTCTAAACAATATAAAAGAGTTTCTCGGTTTACAAAACATTTCATGCACAATATTCAGACACACTCAGAATAGAATGTCATTTTAAAAAAATACCTGCGAAGTTTTTTGCACTGTTTGAGAAATTGTAACAAAGATGGTACCAGCATTTTCCAGTGCTTTGTAAATTTAGTAAGTACATAAAACTGTTTTTTGCAAAACCACTGGATTCTGTTATATGAAGCTGAAAATTTTATCAACATGCAGCACCTTTTGGATTTAATTTCTTTCAGAATTTTTTGTTTTACATTTTTCTTTTACATTATAAATAATGCAAGGCTAATAACATGCATGTCAGCAGTGTTTTCGGACAGTTTAATTCGGACATGTACAGTTTAATTAAACTTGTATGGCCATAGAGATTTACAATGTGCTACATAAAAATTGATATGCAATACTTTTTGTAAATGAAGTCATTAGCTTTTTAGATAACCAGTGAAATGTTTTGCTTTCAGAAAGGAGACACAGCCCTGCACATTGCCATCAGGGGAAGGAGCAGAAAATTGGCTGAGCTGCTTTTAAGAAACCCTAAAGATGGCCGACTGCTATACAAGCCCAACAAGCAGGGGGAAACACCTTACAACATTGACTGCACACACCAGAAAAGCATCCTCACCCAGATCTTTGGAGCGAGTAAGCTATTACTTTGCCACTTCAATGCCTTAAATAGCTCATGAACTATGGTCATCTCCAGAATATTTGTAAGTACATTGTGTAAACAAAAGTATTTGGACACTTGCACATTACATAAATGGGAACTTTCATTACACCTCATTTTAAGATGGTATTCCCCTATGTTGCAATTATAACAACTTGGACTCTTTAATATTTATTTTGTGAGACTTTTTGACCAGAGACCCATCAGAACATTTGTGAGGTCAGACACTGATGGATAAAAAGGCCTGACTCACAATCTCTGTTCTAGTTCCTCTCACAGGTGAAATCCAGGGATCTGTGTGGGTCAGTTAAGTTTTCTCTTACTAAATTGATTGAACCATGTCCTAATGGATTTTGCTTTGTGCACTGGAATAAAGACTTGCTAATTAGAACGTGTCCCAGTACTTTTTTCCACACAGTATATGGGGTTAAACTTTCATGAAAACAATTTATTTCTGATTTGCTGTAGAGCACTTGTCCCCTACGGAGTGTGATGGGGACATGCTGGGGTACGACCTGTATAGCAGCGCTCTGGCGGACATCCTCAGTGAGCCCACTATGCAACCACCTATCTGTGTTGGTCTGTATGCTCAGTGGGGCAGCGGCAAGTCTTTCCTCTTAAAGAAACTGGAAGGTAAGGATGACCAAGGATCTTCTAATTTAAAGTTCATCCGTGAGTGTTTTCCATGTTGTGCCATATTAATACCTGAAGTATTGAGAGTATTCTTAATGAAAACACATGTTCAAATACAGATGAGATGAAGACCTTTGCAGGCCAGCAGGTGGAGCCATTGTTCCAGTTTTCTTGGTTGGTAGTGGCGCTGACGCTGCTGCTGTGTGGCTTCGTGGCAGTGATTCTGGGTTTCTCTGTGGATCTGAGACTGGCGATTGCTGTGGCCCTCAGTCTGCTTGCCCTTCTTTACATTTTCTTTGGTATGAAACTCACATAGTTTTGTCTTTATATGCAATCAAGTATGCATTGGAATTTCATTTCAAAATGTTCCCACAGCAAAATCTGTTTTTACGTTTGCATCTCAGTGCTGGGGATGCTGGGTCGAATCCCGATCTGATTTTTTGTGTTCTGCCTGTGTCTTCACGGGGTAGCTCCTGGTTCCTGGTGATGAATTGGCACCCTGTCCTGGGTGTAACTGTCTAGATCCTAAAACATTCTCCCCGGTATTGCCATGTGGGAACCCCCCCCCAGCGACCACAGCATAGGATTGGGCATAAGAGAACGGCATGATATGAGACAAGATTTTTCTTGTCATAGGCACTTTGGCTTTTGCTTTGTGGGTTCAGGCATAAAAATATATAAATCTGTTTTGATAAATTAACTCAATTAAACTAAACTTATTTGTAACAATAACAAAAAAAATGTATTTTATTCTAGAACTCACACACTACATTATTTTTTGTTTTGAATAATAAAGTCCATGAAAACAGTTTAAATCAGAAAGTTCAGTCCACATCCAGTTCTATCTTAAAAAAAAGTAGATGTATCGTCAAGCTGTCTCCATGTTTGACTTGTTAATCTTTTTAGCTCTTAAGAGGAACAGCTTTCCCAGCAAATCTTATTACATGAACCATGTGCTGAGTAGCAGTCATTTAATTGTATCTGTAATTCCTTTTTTGTTTACCAGAGGGCACTGTTTCAATGAGGAGACTAAACTAGCAAAACTGCTTTTGCACAATGTTTATTTTTTTAAATTCATGTTAATAACCTGAAACCTTGAAAAGGTTCCTTTTCTTTTTCTAACTTGTGCTTTTGATGTGCAGCGCTTGTATATTTTGGTGGGCGAAAAGAGGGCGAGAGCTGGAGCTGGGCTTGGCTCATCAGTACTCGACTTGCCCGGCACATTGGTTACCTTGAATTGCTGCTTAAACTGATGTTCGTCAACCCACCTGAACTGCCTGAGCAGACAACAAAAGCACTTCCTGTCAGGTACTGAACAATGAATACTGCCTAAACGAATTTCAGAGGATTCTTTTAAAATATTTAACCATTATGTGTAGAAAATGCATTTTATTTAAATTTTTAGCGTCATCAGACTTTTACACAAGCCATAAAAATAGTTTAAAGAAACACTGTTGAACACGTACTGAACGACTGTAACTTAGCAGTGTTTGTAGGGTTTTTATGAACTGCTTGCTTTTAATCTGTTATCTTGGGGTCATGTTTTTTTTCCCTTCACTTTTGAAGCGTCTTTAGTATGGACTCTTCCCATAAAATTTAATATAATGGAAAAGTTGTTTAATTTCCATAATGGGCTCTGTACATGCCGGGCCATGATGTAGTTTCCACTAAAGGCTCAGGATGCTTGTGAACATACGGTAGCCACTGAAAGTGTACACTGTGCCTCACCTCGCCTCACTGCTCTTGAAAATCTTTTCATTATTCACTTGTGCGTCTTTGTCAACCTACTCTTTTCTGTGAACGTGTCCTAAACATGACGTTTTAACAAACAAAACGATCATTTGAACACTGTACAGACAGCAGACCTAACCACTGCACAGCATCAACCAGATGCAGTTCTCACCTGAGCTTCCACACCTTTCCAAAGAACTCAGAACTGTAGAACTCACGAGTTGAAGTATTTATCACTTGATATCACTCTCAACGAAAATGTGAGGAGATATCAAGGCTCCGAAAAGAAATTGAGGTTTGGATCTGTTTAAAGTTGTTTTCTGATGAGGACATACGATTTATTAGCAGATAAATAAAAATATCCACCATGTCTGTGTTAGAACCAAAGAGCAGTGCTATAGAACATTAACATCAGCAAATGTTACAATATCATCTGGGTGGAGAGTTATTTGTGTGTGGTTCAGGTACATAACATTATTAAATGTCCCAAAGTTTTATAATAGAGATGGCAGTTAAGATCAAAGCACTACACATCTGCAATTTAAACGCTGAGGATTGCTGGAAATTCTGTTAAAGCTTATCAATAATGATCTGAATGTTGACTGGCAGGGAGAGTAGTTCAAGTGGTTTTATTTGTCAATCCAACAATATAAAGTGGTGTACAGTATACATTGGAACAAATGAATGTTCTCCTGGAAGAAGGTGCTACATAAAACAGCAACTACACAACTCATCATAAAGTCCACGCGTGCAACATGATCTGCAGGGAGATGCAGGTTTCATCTTCCAGCAGGACCTGGCCCCGCCCATGCCACCAGAAGCACCAAAACCTGGTTTGCTGCCCATGCCATCACAATGCCTGAGAGTTATGGAAGCCCAGATGTCCTTGATGCTTGATGTCAGCTTTTTGTTGTTTTTGGGTTTAGGTCCAGTGAGTTGACTTGGCAGTCACGCACTGTGATGGCATGGGCATCAAACTAGGTTTTGGTGCTTCTGGTGGCATGGGTGGGGCCAGGTCCTGCTGGAAGATGAAACCTGCATCCTCTATACAGATCCTCAGCAGAAAGAACCATGAAGTCCTCTATTTTACACCTGCACCAGATATTGCCATCACCAAATCATGACTGACTCGATACTTTGGATCTCAAGCAGTCTGGATTCTGTTCCTCACCTCTACTGTTAGTAGATGATTTGTGTGTCACACTCAGTTTAAAATATTCATGCCCTGTAAAATTCTGGCTGATTTTTTCCATAGTATTCAAATGTTTTGAATTCCTGTTTTCATGGGTTTTATGAGCTGGAAGCTAAAAATATACTAATAAATACTTGAGTTTATTAAAATTGTGGCCCCTGAATCTGCCCTCTATGAAAGTTTAACTTTTTGAATAAAATTATGGCAATTAAAACAGCTTTTAAAAACAATTTTTTTGAAAGGGTCTGTATATCTACATAAAGTGGAAAGTCTGTTTGTGTGTGTCTTCCATACACATTCACATGTTGCTTCGATTACTTTTTGTGTGTTTGATAATGATGTGCACCTAATTACTGTAGGATTAGCAGGTTCTACCAGGTTTTAGGGCTTAGTTACTAACAGCATAACATTTGTGTATGTTTAGGTTTCTTTTCACAGATTACAACCGCCTGTCAAGTGTGGGTGGGGAGACCTCTATGGCTGAAATGATTGCTACGCTGTCTGATGCCTGTGAGAGAGAATTTGGATTCCTGGCCACCAGGCTGTTTAGAGTTTTTAAAAATGATGAAACTCAAGGTGTGTCCGTTTTCCTTATCATGACATTCTATACAGCAAAAACTTGAAAATGGCTATTTTTTCGTGTGGCTTGTTGTGCTGTTGCCTGACAACATGAGAGTCATTTATTCAATTAAACAACATTGCATAGAAATTGCTAAAAAATATTAAAAGTCAATTGCTACTGTCTTCATTAAAATTAAAAGTGTAAAATTGTGTTCCTAAGCCTAGAAATGACACAAATAACCAATTTGGTTAATAATAATGTTAAAATAAAAAATATAATTATTTCAACGTTGATAATGTCAGTGTAAAATCAGTGCTGTTCTGTGATAGGACAAGCATCATTTCAGTAGTATTTCTATTTTTGCAAATGTGGGCTGGCAATTTATGTTTAATGTCAGTAAAAAAAACATGTGAAGTTTATTCAGCTTTTAGCAGATTAAGTATAGACTGTTGTGTGTAAATGTCAATACACTGGCAAAAGATTTGCAATTAACTCAATAGCAGTTGTTTTAATGTCATTATATTTATCTTTACACTAAAGATCTTTTTCTTAGTTCATTTTATCACTCGCATTTGACATGTAAAATGTTATTACAATGCTGTTTTGTCTCCTGTTTTTCAGGAAAGAAGTGGAAGAAGACTTGCTGTGTGCCATCTTTTGTTCTTTTTGCTGTCACTTTGGCATGCTTGGTGACAGGCATGATTTTACTTGCAATTTTCAAAGTTGACTCGGCTAATGTAACTGTGAGGGCAGTGCTGGTGGCTGTGAGTAGTGTGGTAGGCCTTGCTCTGCTGCTCAACTGCAGGACCTGGTGGAAAGTAGCTGACTCAGTGCTTCGCTCACAGAGGAGGAGACTGCACAGCGCTGCCAACAGCATGAACAGGCTCAAAAATGAGGGCTTCATGAAGGTAAAATGTAGAGGTCTTGCAGCAGAAGAACTGTAATCTTTGTAAAAAAAAAATAGTATATGTTCAGTTAGATAGTAATTGGAATATTATTTCAACTAGCAAATAAACTTGGCTGTATACATTAAAGACAATTACAATCATTGTAGCTAAGACATATTCCATTACTGAAATTCTTTAGAACAACTGTCTATTTTTTTAAAAACATTTCTTAAGTGGTTAATGACTTACCAGCCAAAAGTTTGGACAAACCATACAGTAGATGGACAATTTTACAATTACGGTCTGTTGTACATCTGTTTTCCTTTGGTCAGAATCATCACAGAACAGGTGATAATTTGGGTAATGATTTATTGTCAGTTCTGCATTGACACTGATGGTGGTGAGGGGGTGTTTCATTTAAACACCCCAGTGACACTGCTGGGATAGGAATAATGCACCAACCAAATAATACATGCTCTGTGGTGGTACTATTTGGGTTCCTGACTATTAGAACAGAGTAAAGGGAACTAACACAATATATACTGTAGTCCACAAACAGCTGAACTGTAGTCTGTAATACAGACTGTAACTCAGTCTGTAATTGTAGATAAGATATATTTACGTTAATTGGAACCAATAAAATGAACAATGTGGAGTAAAAAGGGTGTGTGTCAATTTTTGACTGGTACCATATGAATGTCAAGTCTTATAGACATTTATTTAGTTTGGGGCTTATGTGACATGCTGGACACATTCTGCTTGAACAAAACAAAAGTTTTAAGGAAAAACAAAGCCATATCCAGGTTTCTCACTCAACCATATTCAGCTGATCTGTAATCCATTATTAATTTACACATTAAATCTGAGTAAGGTACTGTATTCTTGGAATCGCATTCAATAGCTTGTCCTTTTCACTTTCCAGGTGCTTAAATGTGAGGTAGAACTCATGGCTAAAATGGCAAAGACTATTGATGGCTTCACTCAAAATCAAACTCGGTTAGTTGTCATCATAGATGGTCTGGACTCCTGTGAACAAGATAAAGTGTTGCAGATGCTGGATACGGTGAGTATGCATGAGTTTTTATTGCAGTTTAGACTTGGCCATTTATTTATTAAGGTAAATGCTCAGCTAAATGTTTGAAGTATGTGTTGTTTGGTTAATTAGTTCTAGCTCATTCTTTAAACTATGCATCATCAACTGATTTTGATGCTTTATGTCATTGATTAACAATTCTTTTGGATTAAGGTTAGAACTTAATTCTCATTTCAAGATTTTTTTGTAAAATAACTTGTGAACTCAGAGCAGTTGTTTTGCTGTATGACCCACATTTTCAGAAATGCAGCTAAAGGACAGATTTCAACTTTCTGACATTTTTCTTTAGAATACGATTTAGAACAAACCATTTAAAATTCATTGCTCCATCAATGCATACACAGATGTATGTATACTGCTCAAAAAAATAAAGGGAACCCAAACATAACACATCTTAGATCTCAATGAATAAAACATTTCAGTTGAAAATCTTTATGTAGTAGATAGTGGAATGCATTGAGAACAAAATAACATAAAAAAAGAACAAAATGTAAATCAAAATTATTATCCCATGGAGGTCTGGATTTGGAATCATACTCAAAATCAAAGTGGAAAAT
>JAOUQT010000002.1:5933900-5946375 GCA_025769995.1 Xyliphius kryptos | reverse complement strand
GCCCTACACCATACTAATAAATGATTGTGGTCTAAAACCAGGTGTTTCAGTTTCATTGTCTAACCCCTGTATATGCACTGTACTTGCTGCTGCAGTACCAAAAGGTCTTCTGGATCACTTTATTTTAAATAAAACTGACCAAATTGCTGTGTCTACACTTCTCCTATGTTCTTCCTATTTTAATTGGTCATACATTGTATTTTATAATAATTGTGTTTTTGCACATGTTGTTCTGTGCTTGCGGTTTGCAATTTATGTAGTTTTGTTTAGAACTGTTCATTTTATGTAGCACCTGGTCCTAGGAAAACACTGTATGTGGCTGAAATAACAATAAAATAACCTGAATGGAAAATGAGTTTCCGAAACATATGTTGTGAATTTTGCCTATAGGTTTTTGATAAATGATAACAGTCATGTCATCATCACTTTGTTCTTTATTGGATATGGATAAACTGCTTGAGCATCCCAATTTCTTGTCAGCTGTTTCAGCTTTTGCGGAGTCGAACCACACTTACCAATGTTCCTGGCTTTTTCCAGCAGCTCTCTCTACCAAGTGAGCTATCCACTGTGCAAATTATAATTTAAAACCTGTAATCATGACGCCTACAGAATGTTCCACAGAAAATTTTGTAACTCCTAATGCACATTTCCTGCTTTAACTTGTGGGGTGTTTACTCAAGGATTATTAACATCATTTTCGCTCTTATGCGTATTCATGACAGGAGTAAAATGTATATTCACCCTAGACTTCTGTCATCTAGTTGAAGATTTGAGATTTGATATCTCCAAGTAGCCTAGCATGCACATGGAAGGAAACAGAAGCGCCCAGACAGACATGAAGAGAACATGCAAACTCTACACTGAAAGGTGACAATGCTACCCACTATTCCACCATGTTACGCCCAGTTTTCAAGTTTAGGGATTCCTTCATTAGTCCCCAAAAGTATATTGATTTGAGGGAATGTTAACCTTATGAGTTATACTGCATATTATACAGTATATACTAAATACAATATAGTATGTGGTAAGCTTCAAGTTTTTTTACCAAACCAATAAAAAAAGTACAAATTGTAAATTAAAATAGAATGCAACAATTACATGCAATAAATTATTAGTCTCCTCCATCCCCAGACGTTTACACACTGTTGTAAAGAGAAAAGGGGATGTCTCACAGTGGTAAACATGGCCTTGTCCCAAATCTTTTTAGATGTGTTGTCACAAAATTTATTCTAAATAAAATTTAGAATTTTAAAACTTCCACATCATTGCAGTTCATTTTTATTTACAATTTGTACTTTATCTCAACCTTTTGGGAATCGGGTTTGTACGTCTTTCCATTTTTTTCATCAAGGGAAATAATCTATATAATTCATTACATTTGACTAATCACAATATCATCTGCCTACTTTATTAGCACTTATCTTGAAATATAAAGCTTAAATCTATCTTAATGAAGGACCTATTTTCTGCATCCCTGTGTAGTGACCTTCATTTAGTTTTACCCCAATCCCACTTAAATCTATTATATTCATATTGAATAGCAATGAATATCCACATTTACAGTCTCCTTTTCAGCTGTAGTAAGATAGCCTTGATATACTTGTATTTTTAAATTATTAATTGCCCTTGAACAGTTCCACATTCCACTGGCCTCAGAGTATGCCAAGTATTTGTGCTCCACTGTCCTATTTTCCCCTAGTACTAAATTGTTTCTGGGAAATTGCTTTTTTTAGTTCCCCATATGGAGGAAGAAGAATTTCTTGTAGAGTTGATTTGTTTTCTTGCCCATTGCGGATGTATAAACTTGTTCAGCATGCTCTGTCATGACAGAACACTGTCGGGGTTTGGTTGACATCAATCCAAAAGAGAATGATTGAGATGAATTACCTGTTTTTTTTCGACCATTCTGCAGGAACACGTTGTGACCCTCCACTCCAGACCCACCTGAGGCCAGTGCTGGCAACTGGGCAAAGTGATGATTAAAGACAGAGGGGACTCACAGCACATATTTGGATTAATGAAGTCCAAATGAAATTAATAGTCATAATTTCCCAGCAGATGAGCAAAAGCAAATGAAAATATGTCGAGGGACAGAGGGAGGATTCCTGATTGTTTTAGTTACAAGGTGACAGGAACAGAGCCTTTGTCTTGTATTCCGCACTACGAAGAACATATTTTGCTCCAGTGAGGAAAACTGTTGTAACCATTTTAATCAGAACTAGTCATGAAAGTGAAGAACGATGCAATCTCCAACTTTAATCACTGTTAAATGTTCAGCTTTGTATTTGTGTTGTCAAAAGATTTAAATTAAATCCAACGAATTACATGTGCAGCCATAAATTAATCACAATTAATCACATACATACATTTCTGGCATAGGAGTATTTAAAATATACAGCATAAATCAGTCAAATGCTTAGTTTGCTTTTTAAATGATGCTCCAGTGTGGCTTGATAAGACTGGTTTCTAGTTATTGTATCAGGTGATATCCGAGCCTGGACTGTGAGATTTGGGGTTATTTGCATTGCCTTGATGTGCTACTTAGGACTTGAACTACTCCTACGTACACAGCTCAATTTTCTTATATATTTTGTATGTTTAAAAAGCATATGCTTATTGGCCACTTAATTTAGTACACCTTACAAGTTGGACACCATTTTGCCTTAATAACTGCTTTAATTCATCATGGATTAACAGAGATGACCTGTTTCAACAGAGATTATCAACTTCTGCCATTTCTCCTGTGATGTCTCACATGAACAAGGCATGTGTTTTGTTGATTAGATAGTGTCAACAATGTATTAAACAGGTGTACCTAATAAAGTGGTCAGTGAGTGTATATGAACCAGAAATGGGTGCTATTTTTCCTGTGTTTAGTTGATCCAGGGTCTGAGGAAAATAATTTTTTAATAGATTAAGTTTGTTGCTTAAACCAGCCATTAAAGAGCATTTTTAGTGCTGGTCCCAAGCCCGGGTAAATGGCGAGGGGGAATCAGGAAGGGAATCAGGTGTAAAACATTTGTCAAATCAATGATGTAAGTTTTTTTTAGTGATGATTGACTCACCCCTGATGAAGGGAGAGGCCGGTAGACAAAGAAGAAGCATGTTTGTTGCTTGGGTTAATTCCTTGACATTCACATTACAAAATAAAATTAAGCAGATAGGAAAAAAATAAATAAAATACAAAATTAAGATGCCATCATGGGATGTTAAGGATCAACTCATATACAGTTGAGTGCAAAGTGTGTACAACACCAAGAGATAGTGAGAGGGATCATGATAGTTCTGAGCTAATAACCTTAGTAATATTTACCATATTTCTACAAGTAGTGCAATTTTGTTTGTCTAAATTATGCTTTAGTGACCGAATGTGTTACGATGTGCCGGGTCAAAGGGCTAAAAGGAATACGATTAATCAGCAGTAAACGATTTCAACACGCTATTGTTTTGGAAGTTTAAACTAATCGAACACTATCCCTCCCTGGTGCAATGTGCTTTCAAAATTAAAAGCTTATTATTCATTTATAGGAAGTGTATGCTAGGAATATTTTTCTCAAATAAATAACTCATTTATTGGCTGCTGATCCATGAGTAAATGTTTAGTCAATCTTGATTAACTATTAACTTTTTATATTTATGCTCCCATGCTCGTGGGAAAAAAAGTTCAGTGTTGCAAAGTTCAATGTTGTGAGACTGAGAGCAGTTCCCATAAAATATTTCATGCAGGTCCTTATCATAAATGCAGAGCATGCACATGCTAATGCTTGTGTTTTGATGTGCTTGTTAAGCATTATATTAGAATTGATTTCAACAATTCCGCAACAGTTTCTTGAGTATATTCTTGTTTGGTTTCCTGATATTTAGAATAGATTATGTTTCCTGAAAAAAAATCACCTTTGTAAGTTGCTCTGGACAAGGGTGTCTGCTAAATACTGCATATGTAACTGAAAATGTATTAACTGCTTAACAAATGTGTTCAGAATCAACAAATGAGTTGTTCCATACAGATTGTTGCACATCTGAACCAACTGAGTGATGAAACTAAGGTCAGGGTACTGAACCAGAATTTGTACATCATTCTGCTAGTAATGAAATTTCTAGCTCTTCATTTGATGTCGTTTAAGTATGAACTGCACAGTGATGAGTTTAAATCGCCCCAGTACTAAGCTGACTCTGCTGGGGCCGTGATCAAAGCACTTAACACAAATATGCTCTGTTTATAAATTGTATAAATATTTCTGGAGGCAAATGTGTTTAATACCAGTATAACTTTTATCAGCTTTGTTATAAACAAGGTATTATTTATGCAGATTGAAACGCACTCCAGGCTGCAGGATGAAGAGTCACTGGTCTGGGTCTCAGCTGATGCAGCTCTTCTTATTTAGCTTCCTGCAGTTGTGGGCTCATAATACAACGATTGGATGCATACATGAATTGTACTGGGATGCATAGAGCCCCGATACTTCCTTGACTATTTGGGCCAGTGTGTGAGGGAAATGGCACAGAACTATCTTAAAGTCATTTAATTGCCACTTATCTTCTGAAATTCCTACATTAACCCTATAAGTGACCCTATAGTCTAGCAAGACTGGTCCATACTGAAATCTAAGCCAGAACCTCAATAAATATCTATGTTGAAAGGCTATTGTCAGGATAAAGTAGTAGCTCCATCTACATCTATGATGTTTATACCCTCTTTCATTTTCCAGGCAGAGAGCTTACTCCTTGCTCATCTTAGCGTGAGAGTGAGAAACATGGATTTTAGCTCGCAGGTGTTAGCACCTCAGGGGATAGGCGACCATGACAAAGAGATCTGACATGCTACATGTCTCACCCATTGTCAGGTGTCTCTTACACTGTGTGCTTCTGTTGGCAGCTTCCTTTACATGACTAAAACTTACAAGATAGACAGGTTCTTTGTTGAATGCAGAAAAATAGTCAATAGCGTCAAGATATTAAATATAGCGTCAACCAATAAGACAAGATTTACTGGTAAAAATATATTATATTATATTATATTATATTATATTATATTATATTATATTTATCATTTGCTGATTAGGTGTTCCTCCTTAAGTTTATGTGACTAGCAGCTTGCAATGTTATCACTCATCCTTTCATGAAACGCAGCAGCATTCTGTCTTGCATGTGCAGATCTGATTCTTTTTAAAGAGCATGACAGCATGTGCCTGCTGTATCTGCTATCAACAGTCATTCTGAATCCTTCTGCGTTCTTGAAGGAGTGTGTGTCCCAGCTGTTCTCCGTACATTGCTTCTACTAATGCCGCTGTTCACAGTTACAAGCACATTAGGACTAATCAGAGTGGACGCCTCTTCTTCGCAAACAGCCGGGCCCCTTGACACCAAGACTCTATGACTCCTGCGGCAGTTTCAGCCCCGAAACACCAACACCTGTGTCACCTGAGACTGCTGACCCTGTAGTCAGCGGTCCCCTAAGACTCCCACCTCCTTTTTATCTCACTCTCTTCCTTTTGCTCTCACCATTGTTTGATGGTTTGTCACTGCTGCAGTGCTCTGAAACCTGAGCCATGGACAACAAAACACTTTTTGTGGATCTTGAAGGGAGGGTGTAGAAATGAAGTCAGTGGGTGGGTGATTGTGTGAGAGAGAGCAAGAGAAAGAGAGAGCGAGAGAGAAGCAAACCAAGCCTGGGAAGGTTTTTACCCCGGGTGATTGGTATACCATGATGGCCGTGACTTCACCTAGTGCAGGTGTTGTTTTTATTTAACTTCTCTCTGGGGGCCTGGGGATTTAGGTGTCAGAGTTGACCTTGATGATTAGCTTGTAACAAAAATGTAAAAAATCAAGGGAATACCGTGTCATCTGCAAATATTTTTGTGTTGTTTCCATTTATTTTTTTCCATATATGAAACTTGTTTACTTCTCAATCTACCCATGAATATACCCATTCCTGGAAGATAATTAGGTAGTCTGTTCATAATCTAAGCCACTTGTCCCCTATTGCATCTCAGGGGATACTATTATTGGTTGGTGAAAAGGGAAACACTTTGGAATCTCTTTCACAGAGATGACACACTATAGTTGTAACGACTATCCATAGACTTTATAAATTATATTATAAATGTAGCTCATTAATGCTAGCCCTTACCCTAACCCATAACCATAGCAATGACACATATTTTTTTTTCTTTTTAACATTTTTTTATTGTAAAAAAAAAATTCCATTGTGAAGGTTAGTCAAAATCACAACTACAAATGCGCACACAATGCTGTAGTTCTGTCAAGAGTTGGTCCTCACAATTATATAAAGACATGCACAAAGACCTATTCACACCTTGGACAATCTAGTATCGCCAAATCTCCTGTTTAGATGTAGGATTATAGAAGGAAACCAGAGCTCCCAGAGGAAACTCTGAAACTCTAAATAGGACATAAAGCAAAATCCATGCAAATAGTAGTCTTGTCCAGTCCGGGAATTGAACTCATTGACAGTGTTGGCACAAAATCAATGCCATGTAAGTCCATTATGATACTGCGAATACCGTCTCCACCCCTGTGTTTCCAAAGCAAATAAACCTCATTTTGTTTGAACAGTCTGATGGTTTAAGACACTGGATATTAATACCCTTTTAAGTGACCAGCACATTTTCAAAACAACTAGTTTTTGTTGTTCAATAGATTTCCATTCCTGGAAAAATGGCATAGCAAATATGTCCAGTTAAATATACTTGTAATACAGTTACAGATCCATTAAAAAAAATTCCACTTAAAAATTTTTATAGATTATAGTTTCAGTTGTAGCCCATTTTCCAGATGTGTCTGAATGTGGTGGTTATTGAAGCTTTGTTCCACTCTTTCTGGATCTCTGCCAGATTCTTGAATCTTCTAATGAATCTGCTGAAGCCCACAGTCATCACTTTTGCTGGTGCATCTTCCCCTGCCACATTTTGTCCTTTCACTACGTAATTTGGGCCTATTTTCTCCAAAGTATTCAATTTTTTTGAAATCCTGTTTTTGTGGGTTTTATGAGCTGGAAACCAAAATTATGTAAAAATTAACAAATAAATACTTTAAATTGTTTACATTTTGGGCCCTGAATCTATAATCTATGAAAGTTTAACTTTTAATGGAATTAAAATTTTACTTTGCTAAAGTAGTCTATTTTTTTTAATGGGCCTGTACTTGTTTATACTGTATGTTGTATATTCAAAAATGATACTGAGATGAAAGACCTTGAAGGTGAACTTGCTCATATCAGCCATCAAGTCACTTAGAAAGGCAAGCAGAGGCAAGGTTCTTGCTTTGTAAGTGTTAGATCTGATGGAAATATGTTCTACTTTTTTATTCTTACCCTCTCATTCTTTAGCAATTAGGACATGTAAATCGAGGAGGTGCTTCTGACGCCTGTTGGAATTTTCATTTGTCTTTTCAGTGGCCTCAGACCTTCATTCTTTCTTAAAGCACACACACACATGACAACCACACACTGAGGTGACAAATGGAAAACTATTACCGAATGTTACTTTGAGTGTGTGTTCAGCGTGTAGCCTGTTGTAAAGGTATGTAATATTCACACATACATGTATATTCACAAATATGCAGGTTATGTATTCAAATTCAGTACATATACACAATAAAGTTAAACAAGAAAGGGAATGTTTATTTTATTTTTTACATGAACAGTACAAGAACATATGCTTGTACAACAAAAAAAGAAATAATACACACAAAAACAAAATAGCCTTGTAATTCTAGCATACAAAATTAGGGTGCATCTCATTTTGCATTTGGGTCTGGCCACAAGATCTCATAAACATCACATGCCATGTCCTCCTCCGCCTGACAGTGGCGAAAATACCTTCTGGAGTGACATATCCATCCATCCTGGCATGCTCCCTTATCAATTTCACAATAAGCTTCCTTGAACGCCTAGAGAAGGGATATGCGCTGGTGGGGTTGGGGATTACAAACTTGCACCTTCATGTCGAAACGAACTCCTCTATGGGATTGAGGAATGGCTTGTATGGAGGGAGAACATTAAATCATGGATGTTCAGTGAACCAGTTTAGTACCCTAGCAGTATTGTATGGACCAAGAGTGGCATGGTGGTAACCAACACCATTCTGGCTAATGGCTGAACACATTGTGATGTTACCACCATGCTGCTCAGGGACACTAACATGCATGGTGTCCTCTAATGTTTTTCCCCTGTGCTTTATTTTGGTAAGGTTGAAGCCAGCTTCATCAACATAAAGGAACATGTGTTCTACTGCAGCAATATTCAGCTCTTATCTATGACTCTCTGAAACCAAACATTACAATATTGTAAAATTTGTAGCGCAGGGCATTGGAATAAAGAATTAGTCATAGGATAGAGTAACAACATGCTTTTACAGCACATATTCACAGCACAGATTTTCACATGGTCAGGGTTGCTCTGAAATGGGATCCAATATAGCTGCTTCAGGCGTATTTGATATCTTTTAAGGAGACAGCCTAGTGCGGATAAGCTTACAGAATGTATGTTGCTGAAAGTGATGTTGTCAGTAATGTGCTGCTGTAGTTGCTGTAAAAGTATGCTGTTGTTTCCTCTCACCATGTTTACAATGGTCTCTTCCTGTCCAGGGGTAAATAATTTTTTCCTCCCCCAGCAAGGGTTAGTGTAGTTCTGCTAAAGTTCTGCAAAATATGATGAATATGTGATGATTTTTTTATCAGAACTAAATGAAATATTATTGTAAGCTACACTAGACTACAGTAGTAAAGTGGTATACACAGTGCAGTTCTGGGAGTTCAGGTGTACATACATAAGATAGGTCTACTTAACTATTTTCATTTATAAATGTTCAGATCATGCTTGCTACAGTGTATTGGCTCATATTAGGCTGGGTCCTTCGCCCGATCTCCCAAAAACTCATCCCATGGATAATCACATGGTCCACCAAAGTGGCTCGGATCTCATCCGTGATGGCGGCTCGTGCTCATCTTCTACCTTAACCTCTCTGTTAAGTATTGACCTCCAAGATAAGCAACTTGTGGCCTCTGTATAGGGCTCAGGCTCTGATTTCTAATGATTGTAAAAGTTAGCTAAAAAATGTTTCCCTCTGTGATAACTAGGTTTGTGTGATTGGAAGATGTGTATGGCATTTGAATAGCATTGTTTTTCAAAAGAAACACATTGTTTTTTTTTTTTTTTGAACGTTGTGTCTAATCTAGGGATTAGGGAACCGTGTTTAATGGTTTGCAAATATTGTGTTTTAGAATTGCTAAATGACTGTATTGTGCAGAAGTGCACCATTGTGTCCAATAGAAAGGCCATATGAGTTAGTGGTTTAGTATTTAAGTGAAGTATTAAGTGAGTTAGTACTTATTATAGCACCACTTTTGGGTCTTAGCGACTGTAGAAATCTGTAATGAAGATAATGAATGGTAACTTTAACCTCCACTCTAAACTCGGTAATAAAAAAGTAATTTTTGTTTATGTAACTTTTTAAAACATGTTTTGTCATCAGCAAATCAGCTGTTATCAGTCCTCGCAAGCTCTAAAATATCATAACATTATCTTAATCTAAAATACATGTATCATAGATCCCTTATTGGGCATTTGTCCCTTGCAAAAATACTAAATGATACACACATACACAATGATATGCATATTTGTTTTTATGAGTATGTATATAGTCATCTATCTAAAATAATGTCCTAAGTCATTTGTTTCAGGTTTATCATTTAAATATTAATTATGTTTTAAATATTATTATAAAACACTTTTGACATAGGCCATTTTATTACAGGAGTAGAATCACATGTGTTAAACCAATGACATAGACGATTTTACCAGAGGTGGACAGTATGGTGAGGATTTAGGCAAAAAATATTCTAATACAATATTTAAACACTTAATTCAGTATTAAGTTTTTGTAATATATGTTAAAAATAACATTGTAATTATACAGTTACATAAACCTGTAAAACAAATCAATTATTTCCTATTTGATTTCATATGATCATTCTCTTTCCATATAAATCATCAACATCTTTTTCAAACAAACTCACATTAGGAGCAGCACTATGGCACAGTAGGTAGTTCTGTCCAAAGACATGTGCATTAGGCTAAAATGATAATTTATCAATGATCTAACTCTAATGCCAACTAACTATTTATTAGTAACTCTATTTTTTAATCAATAACTTATCCTGAACTAAATCGGATGAGTTTTGATGACTGCTTGAGGATTAGAATAAACTCTATTGTAATGCACATCAGTAATGCAATTGACCAGTTAAGTCTATGTAAAATGTGTGATTTTGCAAAAACAGCCTCCTAATTGTTATACTAGTGCTTGTGCTTAGAGTCAGAGATGCATCCTGACCATTCTGTAAGCCTGAAGTGATGGTTTTCTCCACAAAAACCTCCCACCCATTGTCATTAGCTAATTATATTGGTTTTCTTCTAATTAGAAGCCCTTAAGGGGTTTCTCGTACTCCAAACACTGTTTTTCTCTCTCTCTCTGTGTCTCTCTTAGTCGCTATCTCACATACACAAACTATGTCCTATGACTTTAGTTTAGCATTTATCTTCATTGATAAATTGATAGAATTGATAAATTCTACATCTCTTATAGACCCAATCTCATAGATCTCTCATAGACCCAATTTGAGTAAATCAATCAAAGACCAAAAAGATGGTTCTGATGCAGTTCTAGTCCATTCAATTGCATGGCTGGTGGAATGGGATTTAGACTAGTTTTTAATGTATCCTCTTGATTCTTTGCTGTACCTGAACATATATTTGCTTTTGCTAATACATCATAATTAAAGAGTAAAGCTGAAAATTGTGTGTACAATATTTACCGCCTTCATTCATCCATTCATTCATTCACTCATAAATATGCAGTATTAAATTTTGCCTCAGTAAAGGAGGCTACTGAAAGTCACATGATTTCATAAAACCCAACACCAAGAACTATATTTGTTGATTTATATAGTATTTGCTTGAGACCTCCAGGCTGTTATTGTAACATATTTAAAAATCTATATATGTTTAATGTTATAATTACATGATTTTTGAAAATATAGCCTGTAATGGTATTGGAAAGCTTACACTGGGACTCTTAAAGTTTCTTCCTGTACCTTTACCTCCTCCCTTTTTAATATTGTATTGCATGATAAGGTAGGTATCACAAAATGCATCATGTAAAATCTGTATTAATCATAAAATTTAAGCAAAGAAGCAGAGAAGAAGCAAGGGATTTCTAACCAATATTAAAAGCTGTATTATTTTTTATTATGAGAATAAAATCAACATCGAAATGATATTTGTCTATTGGTAGTATTGTGATGTCCTCTGGGAAATTCCAGGATGCGCCGGGTACTGCTAATGTTTCTCTGTTTCATTTTTTGGTCTTAATATGTATATGTTAATGTTTGTATTAATGTAGTTTATTTAATGCTAGTTTAGCATGTTTTTATGTATTTAAAGTGAGTAACGGGTTAAGGGGTGTGTGAATGCGTACAGTGAGTCTGACTGTGTGTGTTTAACAGCCTGTTCTTAATAAAGAACATTTTCGTATATGCTGGGTTTACGTGTCCTTGCTGTTCACATTGGTGTCAGAAGTGGCATTGGCTATCTAAAAATGGAAGCCATTTGTGAAGAGATGGACTTGACGGAGTTGAGCAGGATCTGTCAGCAGGACAGAGCAAGGCTAAAGCAGATTGCCAGGATGCTGGATGGAATAAGCGGACAGCTGCAACCAGAGAGGGCGGGCTCAGCGGCAGATCTGGTGAGATCAGTGGCAGGAAAACACACAGGGACAACGGCATACCTGATGAGATCAGCAGCAGAAAGCCTCTTTCCACAGGTAAGCACCAACCTGGCAGCAGCGGCCGAGAAGATCTCCCCTCTGGCGAGCACCAAACCGGCGGCACGACAAATGCACCACGTGCCCCACGGTGATACAACTGCCACACTTTGATGGCGACGCTGACTGGGAAGCCTACCATGCTCAGTTAGAGATTGTCGCAAAACATGCAGGCTGGCTTCCCCAAGAGAGGCTGCTCATCACTGCCCCGCATTACAGGGAGAAGCACTAAGGGTGCTGGGGGGAATTACCGTCAGAGAGCCGGAGCGACATCGTCGACCTTATGGAAGCTTCACAAGCACATTTCGGGAGATGCCCGACTGAGCTGGTGGCAAAGCAGCTACTCATGACAAGATGACGGCAAAAGGACTAGCAAATTAGTGTGCTGTGAGGGGCTTCAGTGAGGGGCTCAAGATGGATGCTTCTCTCACCTGGCTGATGTGTTTCCGGCAGCCCGAGGGACAGTTAGCACGGTGGATTTTCATATTACATGTCACATTATTACATTGCATGTCTACATTGACGATATCTATATATCTCCGCTTTGGTATTCCTGTCTGCCTCCTGCCTGGCAGCTCCATTTCTAACATCCTCCTACCAATATATTCACTGTCCCTCCTCTGCACATGTCC
>JAOUQT010000002.1:5916014-5928856 GCA_025769995.1 Xyliphius kryptos | reverse complement strand
GGCTCATTTAAAATGGACTGTGGAAAAGTGGAAAATTTTTCTGTGGTCAGACAAATCAAAATTTGAGGTTCTTTACTGAAATTAGAGAGGCCGTGTCATTCAGCTCTCAGTTTAGAATCCTGCATCTCTGATGGTATAGAGTTGCATTAATGCGTGTGACATGGGCAGCTTACACATCTGGAAGAACACCATCAATGCTGAAAGGTATATCTAGGTTCTAGAGCAACATATGCTCCCATCCAGATGATGTTTCTTTCAGGAAAGACCTTGCTTTTTCCCTTGCAGTCCCCAGACATTTACAGACAGATGTAAAAAGAAAAGGGGATGTCTCACAGTGGTAAACATGGCCTTGTCCCAACTTTTTTGAAATGTGTTTTCAAAAAATTTAAAATCAAACATTTGATATGTCATCTATGTTCTATTCTGAACAAAATGTGGAATTTTGAAACTTACACCTCATTGCATTCCATTTTTATTTTTACAATATCTCCCAAAATTTTCTGGAATAGGGTTCCAGAAAAAATCAGACGTATACAGATCTCAAATTGTATCTGTTCTGGTAGGAATGTAAGAATATTTCTCTGCTTTATCTAACTTTTTCTTTATTAATAGTGAGTAAATGTATTTATGACGGTTATAAGGTAGAAATGTCTCTCTAATGAATGTGTGTACTGCATGTATCTTTGTTGGAGAGGGAAAGGACTGAACAGCCTGAATTCACCGGTTGGCTATTGACTTGGAAAAACATCAGTAGCACAACCAGAGGCAAAGTCACACTCCATCGCAAACCCACACGGAGAGGAGCCATATGCTGCGCTCTCACAACTCTGAAACACACACGCCTGTCAAAAGTTCCCCAAATGAAGAAACACAGCCTGACATGCACGTGTGTTCGCTCAGACACATACTTACCAGTTGGGTCTCATTTTCGCTACTTAGAGCAAATGATGTTTTATTCACTTCCATTGAATCATTCAGTGATAATTGGAAATTTGACAGAAAGTGCTTACCTCCAAAGCCTACTTAACACTCAAAAAATCCCATTTGAGGGAAACATGATGGATTATAGAAAATCTTAGAGGCAATAATAGTCTATGTTAATCTAATTGTAGCATACCAGGATTATAGTAAATGCACAACCTCAAATTCATGAAAATTGCCAAAAGAAATCAATGTGTCATACATTTACTCTGATGTTTATGTCTTTACAGATAGTATGAACACTAGATGATGATTTTTTTCTGGTTAAGCTCCAAATAAGTTGGGACAGAGGGAATTTAGGGCTACGATGTCCTACAAGGAGCTACAATAAAACAATTCACATTAAGGTGCACTTGTGAAAATGTGCAATGTGCAATAAACACAAAATAATAGGTACAGAGGGGACTGGGGAGGGGGGACTCCCAACTGCATTTTTACAGTTCTTAAATATTTGGTATTACTCTGAGAATCTTCGATCATTCAGACAGCACTGCATTATGAGCTATTATTCATCAACAACTGATATATCTGCCTAGGCAAAGGCAAACCTATGTCAAGCACTACTATAGAGAGTTACATGAAAAATGCATTGTATCAAAAGACCTTATCTAAATCATGTCCTGAAATGGTGTCATGATCTCTGAGCTTGCAGGCATATGGGATGGACCATTACAACATGGAAGAAGCTGTAATGCATGTTTATTAACAAATAAAATGAGGTTGATCTGAAATACAGTATAGTGTTCATACTGTCTGTGGTTGTCACAAGGATGTATCAGCTATTTCCAGTGCCCTCTGTTTTGTAGAGTTTGTATTAGTTTGGCTTGTGATAATTCAATCCAGGTTGCACCGATGTCAGTCAAGTAAATGTAAGACACAGTGCAGTTTTTTTTATACCAAACTGAGCTTATTTAGTGTTAAGAGCTATTTTGTTGTTTTTAAAATATTAGAAGTGATGTTGCTCCATAGACTATGTCACTAGGCCAGAGATGGGAGGCGATACATCCTGGATGGGACGTCGGTCAGCCAGCATACTCAGTGGTAAGTAATAGAACGTATTATATACAGTAGATGGCATATAAATGCAAACATGCATCAAGCTTTGAAATATGTTGTAGCTACCTGTGATATAATAGTAATAAATATTTAATGGGGGGGCAGGGTGACCTCACAGCAAGAAGATTCCCGGTTCAAACCCCAGGTGGGGCAACTTAAGAAATTTCTGTGTGGAGTTTGCATGTTTTCCACATGTTCGTGCAGGTTTTCTGCGGGTACTTCAGTTTCCTCCCACATTCCAATGACATGCATGATTGGTTAATTGGTGTCTCTAAATTGCCTGTTAGTGTGTGATTGTGTGTGCCTTATGATGGATTATGATGGTGCCTTATGACGGCTATGGCCCCAAAACTAGGATTAAGCGGGTACAGAAAATGAATGAATATAAAAATATTCAATACATCTATTTAATGCTACATGTTAACACACCATTTCCTGTTGACAGAGTGATGTTTCCTGCAATATTTTGCTTACTTCAGAATCATCTTTTAAAACTTCTTCAGCAAGCATATATATGTGTTCGTTTAGAATTACCTAAGAACATGCTAGCCTCATGAACCCTTTCCCTTTTTTTCTAACATTATATGTGCTGGGTGCTGACTGTGACAAAGCACTCGCTACTGCACTTCTCTATTCATTAGAGGAACTTTCAAAGACTTTCACAAGGGCATGCATGTTGAAATGACATTATTCCCAAACGTTTGCGACAAGATGAGAAATGCAGAGATATTATAACGTAGTTATCAGTGTTACCAGACATCCAGAGCATCGTAATTTGCAGTTGAACTTCCTCATCAATGAAGTACAGCCATTCAAACAGAAGTGCTAAATCACATTGCGGGCCAGGCAGCTTTCCCTTTCGCTGATAGCATGCATAATATATAGCTCTTTTCTTATGTACATAGCCACAGTATATTTTTGTCACCTGTCCTATGAGAAAGATCGAGTTCTTAACCTTTTACAGCAGAGATGATCAAAGGCCAGGTTTTATTACTTATTTGCGAGCAGGCATTTTAGTTCTCTCCTATTTATTTAATGCTTGCAAAAGTGTCACCTCTTCAGTGCTGAAACTTTTATTAGTTATAAAATGTATGAATTTAGTAAAAATACCCTTGAATTTCTTTACCAACATTAATTTATTTATTGTCTTCCATTTAATCTACAAAGGGTCAAGGGTAACTCTGGGAAAAACGGCAGGAACAACCCTAGACAGGGCCCCTCTCCACAGTGCCACTTTAGAAACACCAATTAACCTTTGGAATGTGGGAGGAAACCAAAGCACACGGAGAAAACACTGTTGAACATGGGAAGAACAAACCACACAAAAATTTCCATGGACGTTCCACCTGGGGATTGTTCCCAGGTCCTCCTTGTTGTAAGGCGAATGCGCTACTCACTGTACCAATATGCCTGACCAACAATTATTTAATAATAGCAAATAATATATTAGTATATAGTGCTTTTATAATTACACTATGCCTAAACATTTCCTAAATTGAATTATAATAGATCTCAATGATGCTATTCACCTTATTTGCATAAGACCTTACATAGTTAGATGAAATTATTTGATTCTACAGAGTTATATTATATTAAACCATAAATACCATGATTCAGATTCAGATTTGTAAAATGATAATCACAGCCATGCAGATATTCAGTATAACAACACAACCTTAAGTGCGATGTAGCTTTTATATAACAGCTCCTCAAGCAATGTGTTTAAAAATGAACAGTAATGAGCTGTAAGATAACAGTAGTACTTTAACAGTAGTAAGTTAAAAATAAAAGGGTTGCAGCTGAAAAAGAATTTACCTCTATAATAATCACAGCTGTGCTGATATTAATAAAACATCACAACCTCAAGGGGGATATCACTTTATATAACAGCTTTACAAGCACAACTTTGAAAAATTTACAGTAATAAACTGGAAGTTAACCGTAGTACATTAACAATAGTAGAAGGATTAGGATAATAAGGTAATACTAAGATGTCCCCTGTGGAATATAGACAAGCTGACTGAGAATCCTAGTCTCTAGTCAGCCTTTTCAGTCTGGGAAATGGAATGTTTACAAACAGCGTTAGCTTTTCTAACGCTCCTGGGTTTTTTCAGCAGTGCATAAATTACCAGCTCAGCTATCCAAGCTTGCATGATGAAGAAGACTGAATATTATAATGTATGTGCTAGAGAGTTTTCACTAATACAATATATGCATGTAGAGCTGTGAATACATCACGCTGGTGCTGTGAATTTTGCTGAGCTTATGTTGTGATCTGCTTGGACATCCTTTTTTTTGGTCAGCAGTACATTTTTGATGAGTACATTCTGCTGCCAAGGAAACACATGGAATGCTTCATTTAGAATATCCATGGGCTCCGTTCTACCTGCAGTCCAGGCTAAAAGCACCAGTAACCTATATAATGCAGCTGTTCTCTCTCTCGCTCTCTCTCTCTTTCTAGCTTTTGCATTCTGTCTCTTTTATTTTTTCCTGTATTTTTACGCAACACTTTCTAAGCGGATAAACACTGGTTAAGTATTCCTACACAAAAGTCAATGATTCCCAGGAGAGAGAGTAGATGAAGTTTTTCTAGCTCTGCACTTCTTTCTTTTACTCTCTTGTGCGACTGCTTACTTCATCTGGCCGTTGTTGACATCTGGAGCCCTGTGACAAAGCTTCCCTTTCACGTGGTCCTGAGGCTGAAACTCTTGGGAAAGCGCAGTGTGTGTATGTGTGTGTCGCAAGTCCACCATCTGCCACAAGGCTGCACGCGGATGACAAATTTAGCATCATCTGTGCTGGTGTCTTTGTTCCACCCCATCCTCTTCTCACTGCTGGCCTTGTGCAAGAAGTGTGTCTTAGTCAGACACCCAGCTGAGAGATGCTGCCTGGCTTCTTCCCCTACCAGGCCTCATAGGACTGAAGTAGCAGAAAGAGCTGCGGAGAGATGATATGGTTGCAGGTGCTGGGCAGGGAGCTGTGTTTTTCATGTGTTATGTGATGAGTGTGATGTGCCTCTGATTAAACAGTTACCAGGACATCTTTAACAATGATAGTGTATGGCGTAAACTAAACCTACTGACTTTAGCACCTTAGCTAACAAAATTAACTACAGTAGAAACCCAAAGAGAAATACTTTAAATGCTAATTCATGATTTTTAAAGACATGCCTTCCTCTCATATTTACACACATTCCTGTTCATTCATGTGGTTACTGAATAAACCACAGCAGTTACTGAATAATATGTCATCCAGTGGCTAACTGAATAAGAATCTAAGTGTTTAAGCCTTAAAACATGTCCATATTTTAAACTGAACATCATGAGCTTGCCTAAAATTTACACATACGTCCTTAAGCAATGTTTGCTTATTCGTTTCTTGATATCTAATATCTAAACATTATAGTAAACTAATAATTCGTAGCTGTCCTATTGGCAAAATAATAAATAGGTCGAGTGAAAGTAGCTGACCAGAACAGACATTTTCTTAATGTGTAGCATGTGTGCGAAGGCCACTTTTCTCTAGTAGCAAGGCACCGGTAGCAAGGAAGCTTCGGGAGATATTTAATTAAGACAACAGTTCAATTACCAGCTCAATTAGCCAAGGTAATTAGAAGCTCTCTTGGAACAAAAGCCAGCACACTCACTGAGTCCCTGTGTGAGAGCAGGGTGTCTCTTTTCTGCCACCGGCTTCATAATCCTACTTAGGATTGAAATTTTGATGCAGAATGTCTGTATAGTAAAGTAACATTTTTAAAGCAATAATATTTAAAATCTTTAAGACTGCAACAACAGGACAATTTTCATTAAATCTATAACCCAACTACCCGCATTCACCATAACCACTGATTTTGACTCATCATTTGAGGCTTTGTAAACCCACACAACACTTTTTTTCCTTTGTTGACTCTGTATCCAGACCATCATAGCACTTTTGCTCAATAGGCTTCCTGGAAAGGGCAGAGGTCTCTGGAGAGCGCAGCTGCTTGGTATTGCACGATCAGTGTGTGCATGCCCGGGGCACTGCCTTTCCCCCAGTCCCACACACCCAATCAACACTATTGCTCAGCACCAGGTGAGCAGTCTAGTTTGTTTTGCACGTAGACTCGGCTCTCCTGCATCAGGACCATTAACGGGTGCAGATGCACACCTGATGACATGCATGTCAAAGCCTGAGATAGTCTTAGTTCATGACCCCAGGGGCCCTGAAGTGGGGCGCCTGCCTATGTGCATGCTGTCTCTGGGGAACAAGCGCATGATTGGTCCTGTGCCTGTAATGAGATCTGCAAAGCAGAACCCAGCTGGACAAATCAGAGCAGAAGACACAGGCAGAGTGGTGACAGATTCTCAGATGAGATGAGAGCATATGTGAACCCTATTAACAGGAGGGTAAGAGCATTGCCATTTGTAAGTTACAAGAGTCATTTTAGTTGTAGCTTATAAGAATTAGTGATGCATTGAAAGTAGATTTTGTACTGTATGTAAGAGATGTACTACAAATACAAATACAGTATATATATTTATAATATTTTTAGCCTATAATTCTCTGAATATATATTAGGTTTTATTGAGGTTTACCGAAATACAACTTGACTATACAGTATTTAAAGAAGAGGCAAATATGTATTATAGTACACAAAGTATACGGTAAACATTTCAGAAGTTTTTTTATCAGCTGTAATATCAGAGTACTTGTGAGACTGTAATAAAACCATTTTATGTCACATTTTTCAATGTAACTCCATATTGTAGTGCTGCCTGCAGTCCTGACCTGTCCCTAATAGAGAATGTGAGGAGAATTTGTAGCACTGTAGCACATCTTACGAAGTGTGGAACATTGCACAGTAGGTATTATGGTTGCATCGCAGCTCCAGAGTCTAATCACAAGATTGTGTTTCTGCCCGTGTAGAGTTTTGCCGGGTTTTATATGTGTCCATGTAAATTTCCTGGAGGATCTTCAGTTTATTCGACCTTCCAAAAATTAACAAGGAGATGAACTGTTTATTTTACTTCTGTCTCAAAGTTAATGGATCCCATCCATGGTGTATTACAGCCTTTATTTACGGAGGAAATTTATTTTATAAAACAATTGTATATAAATAATTGTTGTTCAGTTTTCATGCATACAGGTGCATCTCAATAAATTAGAATATCATAAAAAGTTAATTTATTTCTGAAATTTAATACAAACAGTGAAATTAATACTTTATATACATTCATTACAAACACAGATATCTATTTCTGCTGTTTATTTCCGTTCATGTTGATGATTATGTCTTACAGCCAATGAAAACCCAAAATCATTATCTCAAAAAATGTAAATATTTGAAACAAAACACCTGCAAATGCTTTTAAGTGTTTAAAATCGTCTATCAGTCTGATTCAGTAGGCTACACAATCATGGGGAGGACATTGGCAGTCATTGACACACTCCAACAGACGGGTAGGCCAAAAAAAGGATCTTGGTAAAGAAGCTGGCTATTCACAGTGTGCTGTATCTAAGCATAATAATGGAAAGTTAAGTGGAAGGAAATTGAAAGTGTGGTAGAAAAAGGTACTCAAGCAACCGGGACACCTTAATTATACCTCAATACCTGGTTCAATAACTACAGTTGATTGGCCAGCAAACACGCCATACCTAAACCCCTAGAGAATCTATGGGGTATTGTCAAGAAGAAGATGAAAGGCACTAGACCCAACAATGCAGACAAGCTGAAGGCTGCTATTAAAGCAACGTGGGCTTGCACAACACGTGAGCAGTGCCACAGGCTGATTGCCTCCATGCCAAGGCGCATTGATGCAGTAATTCGAGCAAAATGAGCCCTGACCAATTATTGAGTGCAGTTATTGTACATACTTTACAGTAGGCCAAAATATCTGCATTAAAATTCCTTTATTTAAGATGGTCTAATATAATATTAAATTTTTTTTAGATAAAAAATTTCATGGCTGTAAGCAATAGTCATAAACAGTAACAGAAATAAACACTTGAAATATATCACTGTGTTTATAAAATCTATATAATGTATGCATTTCACTGCATGTATTGAATTACTGAAATAAATTAACTTTTTAATCATGTTCTAATTTATTGAGATGTACCTGAATTTGTTAATGCTAATAAATGCTTTTAAATATAATTTATATATCTTTGGTTAAGGTTCTCAAACATTTAATATACAGCTTTATTTTCCTCCTTAAAACATTTGCATTATTCCCCACTGGCTTGTACTAATGCTCTTAGCACAAATTCGACACCCACTGTGCTCAGATATGAATTAGATCCCCCACCAGGCCCCCAAGTCATGACAGGCAGCGGAAATGCCACAGTTGTGGTAATTCTTGTGAAAGGATGACTTGCTGTTGTCAGTAACTGTTTAAGACAGAGGGCTGTTGCCACATTCGGGCTCGCAGTTTCTCCACAGTTACTTCATACCCTCAAACAGCTGGACCTATTTGCCTATTGTCATCCTAATGTGGGTCATGTGATTTCACAGACAGCAGCCCAGCTACAGCACAAATTTCCACAGTTCCTTTCTTTGGCCTACAACCCTCTGTTTCCTGCTGTTAGCGTTGTACAGAATAGCACAGAGCCTCAGAAGCACTCAGACATGCTCTAAGAGGAAATATAACAAGACTGACGGTGTATATTTATGTACAGTACTGCTATGTTTCTAGACCGACCATATTTTAAAGCCCCTACCCTAAATGTTTTACAGTGTTTTGATAAAAGTAAAAATAATTCACAGTTTGCTGACCCTAAGTTTTGAATACGGATATCACATGACCTTGTGTGGCTAATAAGAATGTGCGATAAGAAGATGCAAAATTATATATAATGTGCTCATTTCGAGTACTATTCAATTTTAAAGTTCACTTTATTTTTTAAACAATATAATTGGAAGCAAAGGAATGTTCGTGTCCTTATATTAATTAACCTTTTTTGCATACATTGTATTACAGAAGTGATTTAATTAATTATTTTATCTTTAGTTATTTTTTGCCACAGATCTTCATTCTGCATCCTTAAAGTTTGCAGAAATATTTATTATTATCTCAAGTAAAGACTGCCCTAAATATTATATGTTAATTAGTGGCAGTTTAGTACAATTCTTGAGTATTTGAATTCAGAACATAGTCAAAGAACAGCAGATAGCTGAACTATTAATGGCAGGATTGTGGCAGAAATAGGTCACCCATTTTGCCCTGGGGATAGCTGCACAGTTAGCATTTTAATGTTGTAGACATTATTTCTATCTCACTCTCTCTCTCTGCCTCTTTCTATCTCTCTGTCTGCCCATTCTGCCTGTACCATTTTCTCATTCGCCACTTTCTTTCATTTTTCCTTACACAAAATGTATATTATTTAAATAAGTGCCATGTCTGGATCGGGGCATTCTTGTTTGTTTGACAGGAAAGTGCAGGCTCTGTAAAATTCGGTGCAGGATTCTTTAATTTGCCTCCAGTCTTTCCTCCAGTTATGTGTTATCTGAATAATGCATGACCTTTTTTAATGAAGCGTGATCCTCCTGTTTCCTGAGTATAGAATATTGTGTAGAATTAGCATAGATCTGTCTCTGCAACATAATAAAGGCTGATCATCAAGCTTAGTTTTGTTTATTGCATTCCACTAGTCCATACATTCTATAGACAAGCTTGATACATAAAACCCAGGTATTGTAATACTCTAAAACATGGCGGTAACCCTGGATGGGTTGATGCAGCCTAGAGGAAGCTCAGCTATCCAGGTAAGTGAGGATCAACCTCTTAAAGTATCAGAGAAACATAAAAACACACAAAAATATACTATATAAATAATAAAGGTATTAAAGAATTACTTATATTATTATATCAATTTAAAGTAAAAAAATCCTCACTCAAAATACAAAATCCCTCCTCTCAAATTACAAACAGCACCCCTAATGCAATCAAAAATCAAGTCCATTATACATTTTAAGATAAAGGTTGGTTGAAAGTTTTATCAGCTTCGGCATTTACAAGGGAGGTATGTTCTCTGGGCTGCTCTAACATAACTGACTAATCAGAGGACCTGGCTGCTGAATAACGAGTTATTAGAGGGCGTATGCCTAACTTGAGTGAACCAATCAGCATTGCGGGCTAGTGAATATCCCATCTGTGTTTTGAGGGCAGAGGTTATCAAACAGCAAAAAAGGAGAGAACACAATGCATTGTTTTTTACAATCCTTATTTATTATTTCCAAAATAAACTAGAAACACCAGAATTCTTGAATTTTTGTATTATTATTATTATGGACCTGTGAACAAAAGCAAAAGTTATCTGACAGATATGCTTTATGTAGTAGACTGAATGAGCCTCCCAATCTCTGGTGAACTATAATAAATAAAAAGTTTATGATGAATAGTTGTAAGTAGTAGTCTGTAGTTATCTATAATTTAGTTTACAGGGATTAGACGTGCACTAAAACTCTAAGTATAGACAGTGAGAGGGTGCTTTTTCAAAGTAATTATAATGAAAGCGTATTAATATTGTACGATAACCTAGAACCATCTAATCTATCACATTCCTATTAGGCATATTCATTATATTTTAAATATGACTATATATTTTAGACAAGAGGACTTTTAATATCTGGTTGGGGTTTGGGTGATCTTTCAGTCTATTTCTACAACAAAGAACATCTATGTAGCCGTCTTTTCTACTACTTCCACCCTTAGATGTGGGGTCCCACAAGATTTTACCATTTTAGGGCTATTAAAAGGAATATAATTATAATGAATATACATTTTATTATATATGCTTTGTCAAGGTAGTACTATTAGGAAATATAATATTTCGTTGCTTTGCTAATAACATCCAGTTTTACTTGCCTTTAAAAAAGACTTATGTAAGTAATTTTAGTGAATGACTTAACAATATCAAATTATGAATGGCCAAACATTTTCTCAATTAAATGAAATTAATAAAATAAATTTGCTAAAACTGTGTCTTGGTGATCAATCGTAAAAAATCGTTAGATTTTAACACTCCAGTTTTGATAAGTCAAATTAATTATGTTTTTAGGACAACTTTTTTTTTAGGACAACAGAGAAATATATAAAGTTGTCATGTCTCTCAGTTTAGGCTAGGGAACAAATTATTCATGCTTTTATATCACCCATCTAGATTATTGCACTTCATTGGCACAATTGCAGTTGGAACAAAAGACAAGAGTCTAGAATGCTGACTGGCACAAAGAAAAGGGACCATATCTCTTCAGTTTTAGACTCACACTACTAATGGCGAGCGCCAGTATTCAGTCATTGACTTGCTGCTCATATTCTGCTTCATGATTTCTAAAAGCTTCTGACCAGCTACTGTTGGCTGTTCCTCGCTTTTGTCTGAAGATAGCCGGTGATCAAGGCTTTTCTTCTCACAGCACCAAGGTCATGTTATGAACAGTTATTTTTTTGGATATCTACTACATCGCTGTTCATTTTTAAGTCCAGACTTTAAACATATATTATATATACTAATTTCATCTACAAGCTTTTGTTTTATGTGTCTTATTTATTTTCTTCGGCTTAATCCATATGGGGTTGAGTCAGCCAGTTCCCACCTGACAACTCTGGGCACAAAAAACAGGAAGAGTCCTAGACAGGGTGCTAATCAATTGTAGGGCACACACAGTCACACAGCCAATTTAGAGAATGCAGAATGTGGCAGGGAACCAAAGTACCTGGAGAAAACCCACGTGAACACTAGGAGAGCATAGAAATAATTGCCCTTCCTTATGCAACCGTCCTATTTCACATTTGTTACATTATTTAGTCAAGCATATCCTTGATAGTCCGCTATAGTTTAGGGCTCAGAGCTGGTCATAGAGTTCATGGTCATAGAGTGCAAACTGGGATGTTAGGTTGTGCCTGGCCACTCTAATGAGATTACTCAGGTTTACTGGTTTACAAATAGATCACAGTGCATAGTAAACACAGATAATCAAACACAGGCACACAATCATACTTTGTGGCACACTTCAAAATTTAGACTCATCATTCCAGTAGGAAACCAGAGTACCAAGGTGACAATCTTTCATTCATGTTTTATAACAGCAGTATCTTGGTGAGGTAGACATCTGAATTGGTTGGCAATCATGCACACACATTCACACATTCATACTCACATACTTAGTAGCTAATCCACCGATTGACTTCTTTGGGAGGAAACTGGAAAACTTCAGGTAAACCCACACAAGCATACACAGTTTAACATGGGATACTTCACCGTGGCAATAATCCAAGCCCAGGATAGAAGCAAGGACCCTGGAGATGTGAGCTGGCAGCACTGCCTGCTGTGCTTACTGTTAACCTGCTAGAGGCTATTTCCTATAAAATACCCTTCATCTTTTCTTAGTAAGAGTGCATCTTTACACTTTGGTTGATGCATGTAAAATTAGCCACATTAACACACATCCTTTGGAAGAGTGTCAGCAGAAAGTTTTTTATCAGAGTAGCTGACTTTATTCCAAGCATGTCAGAGAAAGTGTCACAGAATATTCACTATTTGAATTATTTAAGGTACTTTTTGAAGCTTTAGACAGCTGATTTTGGCAGGCTATGGAATACCTGTCAATTTACACTTTTTTGCTGTCTATCAGGTTTAGACAACTTTCCTTTCTTGGATAGAATCACAAGCTGGCGAAGGACCAAAAAAGAGGCAGACACAAAACTTCAATAACAAGATCCGGCTAACTTTACCAATTTTAAGTTTATAGACTATGACTCACTGCAGCAGACAATATATTTTCTCTGAAAATCTCCCCCTTTCTATTCACTATTTCGTAAGCT
>JAOUQT010000002.1:5863737-5877171 GCA_025769995.1 Xyliphius kryptos | reverse complement strand
ATCATGTTAGTCCCTGAGCACCACTGTGAGCTGGTTGTGATATTAGTCAGGTACAAAAGTATGTTTGCTGTAGCGACATCACATCAGCGACAAAGTACGTAAAAAAATATGAAGAGTCAATGAGCAAAAATATTTTTTTTAAGGAGAAATACTATGGAATGTAAGATATTGAATGAACAGTACAATAGAGCAAACTAGGAGAAAACTTAAAATGTGAAAAAGAAAGACAGAAAACAAAGGTGGTGCTGATGGTGAGTAAAGCCAGCCCTGAATCTCAATAGGAGGTAAAGGATGATCATTTATAAAAGGTAAATGCTGTCAGGACGTGGGGCATTTAAGTAGCGGCAAGCCTCAGGTGTGATTTATGAGTACACTGCAGGGGTTATAAATCATGATGCAGCCACCGCCTCACACTCACATTGCACCGCAAAACACACACTTGCAAAAGCATAGGACACCGTGGCAGGAGATGGATGTAGGTGCAAACAGTGAGAGAAATAGATAGAAAAAATGAGATGGAAAGTTGTTTAGATGAAGTCTATC
Organism: Xyliphius kryptos; assembly: GCA_025769995.1. Lineage (NCBI taxonomy): Eukaryota > Metazoa > Chordata > Actinopteri > Siluriformes > Aspredinidae > Xyliphius > Xyliphius kryptos. The sequence continues at coordinate 5,876,628 of JAOUQT010000002.1, read as the reverse complement.
AATATGATCGCATAGTCTAGACAGAACAAATAGGTCTCTTTGACTTGGTGCCGTTTCTCCCAGTCTCTGTTTCACTGCCGCTTTCTCATTCTCACCCGTTTTCTTTGTCTTTCTTGCTCTCTCAGCACACAGTCTGGCACAAAGATGCCCCAATCATTTACAGCTACAGGGGCTTTTTTGGGCTGGTTGAAAATGAGAACTGTCTATCTCTTTATATTCTGTGCCCTTAATTATCTGCATAATTACCTTCCAATAACCACAGTCACACAGCTGCAATGTATAATTATGTCAACGTTAGAGTGATTTGACTCTGTTAGTCAGACTTACAGATTAAAGTCAATCTGTAAGCTACATTTTAAATTGTTTCTCATTAGATGCTCCATGCAAAACATTTACCCTTCCACTGGATCAATCTATACAATTAAATAGACTTCTTTACTGTTGTCTAAGGCAAAGATAGATAGATAGATAGATAGATCATCTCAAACCAGTCTGCCCATTCCTCTCTGACATATCATTTAAAAAAGGCACAACTGCCGCTCGAGTCTTCTTCATCACCTGTGCAGATACTGTAACTTCATAAATTTTTTGTTTGTGAAATACTTGTTAAACATTTGAAAAATTTAAGATTTTCTATATAGATCATAGTTTATATTTTTTCATTTATATGCTATTTTTTGTATTGCATTTCGTTTTTCTTCTTTATTTCTGTAACAACACAAATGACCCCATCTAACATAATAAAAGGCTCTCTTCAATAGCATGGTCTGATAGCGGCTCATTTCTTTCTTTAACCAATATATCCAGCACTTACCATTACAATTCTTTGTGTATAACAAGTAGAAACATGAAAAAAAAAAATAAATTCTGCCTCTGTATTTGAAACATTATTTTTTTTCTTTTTCTGTCATTGTTTTGCGATAGTTGGCTGCATAGTTGTGCTCTGTGCAATCAGTGTAAATAACTGAGCATCTTAATCCTATGTCAGCTGATGCAGCACTGGGTAGTCAAGCTCTAGGTACTAAGTCACCTGCCTTTTGCAGCATCATGCTGTACCAGTTTGCTATTCATGCTGCACAACATTATGTCTTGCCTCAATAAAATTCTTCTACCAGCACTCACATAGAAATTATTCTCCTAAGTACCCAAATTACATCTTATAGAGAAACGACCTGTGTTTCCGAGAGCTGTGCTTTTGCTAGGGAGCGTGGGAGTGTGTGCGTCACTACTAGGTCACTTGTCCCTTGTGATGTAGATGATGTATGCATTGTTGGCATATAACAAGTCTTGCAATGAAGGTCCTCTTGTCGGATGCTTCTTTCATAGAATGGCTCATGTTCGAATAGAAAAAAAGGACTCATCCCACCCTACATGCCCATTATAGTTTGGGCTTTGGGGTGGATCAGTGAATGCAAAGAACAAACAGATAGTCTATTGTTGTCTTTGTCAGAAATTATTATTCTGTTGATCTACTGATCTTTTGCATGTCAGAGTAATCAGTGAAAATACAAGCTGTGTTGTGTTTTTTTGCAGATGTATTATAATGGATCTTTGTGTGAGAACTCGAAATGAGGATTTACAATCACAGTTGTGTGCATCTATGGGCATCTACCATGTTTATGCTTATGTTGAACATGCCACTATGATAAAACTGCATCAATTTTAAAACAACATGATGTATCTCTCTAAGCTTATATATGGATAGGTTCTAATACATAATGGCTGATACATTAGCGTTAGTTTAGGCCTACATTATATTTATTTCTATTTTTATTATTGGTTTTTTAGGGCTGCTTTATGATAGTATCTTAGCACTAGGTACCTTGATTTAAGTCTTTAAGTCTTATCTCTCCGGATAATAGTATCTTCCAAAGCCAATAAATGTACATTTAGAACTGCAGGTACTGCAGTATAAGTATGAAGATCATGTAAATGTATATGCATGGGTTTAGACACTAAGTCAGATTAAGTCGGTTTTAATGTCATTTTAACCATATACAGGGTGTACATTACAAAGTTAAATAAAAGAAATAAAAATGTACCTCAAGGACCTACATGTGCTAAATAAAAGAATAACACCAGACAACATAATAGTAACTAATACTAATACACAAAATGAACAAATACATATAGTGCATTGTACATCGATCATAGTTATGGTGGATATAGGCTGAACCCTATACAGGCCAGTCAACCCCCCTTCCCATACAGACGCACGCGTTTAACACAAAAGCCTTCTCTGATCCACTTTACAAAGCTCTAACCACTTCTCTTGCTACCACGCCTCCATATGAGATGAGCCTTTTAAGTGCTAGTGCTAGGTCAAGCTGCACATGGGGGTCATGACTTGACTGACCTGTGGCATTATGTCCTTAGGATACCCGAGGTGTACTCCCATGTCATGTCACACTGATTTGTGCCCAGCCATTATCTCAGCTAGGTAAAACGGATTGTGTTAAAACTACACTATTTGACTGACAGAGGTTTATATTTTGGGTCTTTGACCTAACCTTTTTTAAATTTCCTAGGTTGTTAATTATTATATTAACGCGTAGATTCATTAGGCAATAGGGCAAGAATAAACTGCAATATTAGGATATCTTATCTTATCTTATCTTGCACTATCAATGTTCATAGTAAAGAAGTATTGTATCTTTTGTTTTTAAGCTTGCCATATTGAAATATAAAAAATAAGCCAATATTTATACATATTTCTATTCAACACTTATTATAGTTTGATCATGGTTGGTACATGTATGAAAAAAAGTGTTGGTTGTGCTGCAAATAGAGATGTAACACAGGATCTGGCCTAAATTGCTGCTGATATGTTGATTTCCCCCAGGAGATCCTCTCTGACCTGCTACACTGTTTTAAATTCCAGAGGGAGGTTGTTAATGCATGGCCCAGCCAGCCGGATCCATATGTATTACCGGGCCCTCTTAGAACAGCGAATATTTCCTCTTTTTTGTGTTTCTAACTGAAAGACTACAAACAAGTTAATTGTAAAATACCATTAAGAGTACAGAATAATGTTAACTGGTCTTGCTTTTATAATGCAATGGCTCTGTGCTTAATGGTACATTCTTACAAAATCAGATTTACAGAGCTAAAAATGAATTGTATTATGACTGTAGCAATATTTCAGGCACAACATAAATAAATATGTATACAAAAAACTAGGACATCAAGGATAGTGTAACACGTACCCCCGGGCGCCGTGCCAAATCTCTTTCCGATTTCGGAGATGGAGTGCGCATCAAGCCAAGACAGATTGTATTCGCGATCCTGCAATACCTCACAGTTCCCCCTTCCCTAAAGGGGCTTCCCCCCAGGGGGGTCCTGGACCTCGGAGCCATAGTCAACAGTTCTACCGTACAGTCGATGCTTTAGACACCCATATAATTGCTCAAATGTGGTATCATGCTACTAGCCCAGAGTCTGCTGTTGCTAAGATGTGTAGCTGTGGTACTGAGACAACACGTGGATCAAGCACAGGCAGTGATGGGATACATGGCTCAGGTTCTGACACAAATGAGAGGTGTGGCTGTGGCTCGGGCGTGACATAAGTGCTGGCGCTGGCATTTGGCATAGCTCTGAAACAGAAGAGAGGCATTGCTTAGGCGCAGGCGCTGGCGCTGACACAGGGCCTGGTTCTTGCTTTGACGTTCCTGAATCCCTTTTTTCAGACACTGGGATGATACATGGCTTTGACATGGGTGCTGATGAGCGTGACTGTCATTGACAAAAACAGTAAACAAAGCCTAACAGGAAATGTGCTGCGACACATTAGACGAAACTAAACGAGAACTAAGGCTATGGCATAACATGGCGAAGGCAACAAAACCATGAAAAACACAAAACTAGGCGAATAACATAAACCACATGAACGTAAAACCATTACTACCTTTACCCGATATCTGACACATCTCACACACCACTGAACACTCGACAATCAGCACACAACAATAAATAATGATCCGTGCCAGCAACAGACCAAACTCTATTATATAGAGCCGGCACGGATCATCAAACGAATGACACACACCTGTGGCGATAACAAGGGGGTGTGTGCAAAACGGGGCATAAACAAATAAACAAGATCGCCCTTTTCGCTTGGAGTGAACATGAAACGGAAATTCGCAGCAACCGCTGAGCATGAACATAAACATGAACATAACTATAAACATAAACATCTCAAAACATAAGTCTATAATTCCATGACCTGCAACAAAAGAATAAAAAAGACATTAAACCAAGACAGATTGCATTCGCGATCCTGGGAATGTCTCACAGGCAGATTTGAACAATGAAGATGATGATTTTCTCTTTACAACAGTCTGTAAATGTCTGGTGACAGAGGAGACAAGTTGCTCAAGCCTTGTCTAACGTAGGATTCTTGTTGCTCAACTGTCTTAGAGCTTTTTTGTCGTATCTTCCATTTTATGATGCACCAAATGTTTTCCATTTGGACAGTTCCAAATAGATTTTATGCAGCCATAATGCTGTAATTGATGCAGTATGTGGTTTGGCATTGTCATTTTAGAAAATGCCAGGTCTTCTCTGAAAGAGATGCGTCTGTATGGTTTAGAACCTAGATATAACTTTCAGCATTGATGGTGTCCTTCCAGGTGTGTAAGCTGCCCATGCCACACGCACTAATGCAACCCCATACCATCAGAGATGCAGGCTTCTGAACTGAGCGCTGATAACAACTTCAGTCATCCATCTCCTCTTTAGTTCGAATGACACCGCATCCCTGATTTGTATAAAGAACTTCAAATTGTAAATCGTCTGACCACAGAACAGTTTTCCACTTTGCCACACTTTATTTTAAATTAGCCTTGGCCCAGAAAAGACATCTGCACTTCTAAATCTTGTTTAGATATAGCTTTTTCTTTGAACCATAGCGATTTACCTGGCAAAGGCAGATGGCACAGTGAATTGTGTTCACAGATAATGTTTTCTGGAAATAGTCCTGAGCTCATTTTGTGATACAGAAGCATGTCTGTAATTGATGCAGTCTAAAGGCTCGAAGATAATGATTTCTGGCCTTGACCCTTACGCACAGAGATTTTTCCAGATTTTTTGTGTCTTTTGATGATATTGTGCACTGTAGATGATGATATCTTTAAACTCTTTAATTAGTTTTAATTTAAATAGTTGAACTCCTTTCTGATATCGCTCCATAAATTTTCAGTACAGAATTAGAGGTATTGGTAATCCTCTTTCGATCTTTACTCCTGAGTTACTTCACTATAGTAATTTTAATGCCTTATTGCCAATTGACCTAATCAGTTGCAATCGTTTGTACTTTAAATTTCCCAGCCTCTTATTGCCCTTACCCAACTTTTTTGAGATGTGTTGCTGTCACGAAATTTCAATTGAGCCAATATTTGGCATGAAAGTTAAAAATAGTCTCACTTTTGACATTTTATATGTTGTCTTTGTTCTATGGTGAATACAATATCAGTTATTGACATTTGTAAATTATTGCATTCCGTTTTGTTTACGGTATGTACTTTTCCCAACTTTTTTTGGAATTGGGTTTGTAGTATAGTAATGGGGATTCACTGCCCCGCTTCGATTCTGGGTTCAAGTCAGTTTAATTCTATTTTATGTATATAGCATTTATGAGCAATCTGGACAGCAACAGTGGCAAAGAAAAACTCCCTGAGATGATAAATTAAAACTCCTTGAGAGAAAGCAGACACAGAAGGGAATCCAAGCCTAATTTGGTTTATAACAAATTAACAATCTGAAAATTGTCTGTGATGGAGTGTGAAGAATTTACCATCCACAAGGATCAGGCAGGTGTTGGAGACGAGGTCAGCTCAGCATTCTCTCAGTGTTAGTGTGGGTATCTCAAGCAGAGAAAGAGAAATAGCAAAGAAAGAAATGATTAGACATCATATTTTAATAAATGTGGAATGCTTGAATTTACAAATTCCACTGAGACTGCAAGACTAGCATAGTTAAAAAGAGATCTAGAAGGAATGAGGGCTCTCTGAGACATAAGGACATACAAATGACTTAATTTACCAATACTCGAGTGCCCCAACCCACCAGATCTGCACCTTCACCTAAAAGGAAACTACCGCTATGAGCGGAATGCTTGGCTAAACATATTTTCTTGAGTCTAGATTTAAACATTGAGACTCTTTCTGAGTCCTGAGGTTAATGTCTGCTTTTACAGTGAGTGATGCTGCGCCTATGTCTCTTCCAGAGTGTATTAAAATCTCACTACCAGTGCTTCCATTTTATTTCCTTTTACCAAACCCATGCTTGATATATAGTTGATAATCCAGAACAGAAGTGTGTTCAAATTGCAAATAAAAGATTAACACTCAATGCAAATATTTGCAGAAACACACAATCAGTTCAAAGTTCTCATTGAAAAAATATGGATGTGGAGCTAAGGAAGATGTGTGCTCAGATGGACGTTAATGCAGATAATATACATATACATTTAACGCAGATAATATTCATTTGATTTTATTTGATGTAACTTACATTCAACAAGCATGCACAGCTAAACATTTTTTTATTCAAAGATTCAAATTTATCACACAAAAAAACTAGCCAACGACGAAAATGTATCCATCCATCCATCCATCCATCCATTGTTCTACCGGTCTGTGTTTTCAGATTTATCAAAATGCTTATGTTTATTTTTAACACTGGTTTTGTGTATGCATAAATCCCAGTGAATCTAGAAATCCCCCAAAAAAAGTAGCTAGCTGGCACTATACATTTGCTTCTACTCTTAGGAAGGATGTCATATGGAAAAAGTCTGTCAATCTCTGTAAATCATCCTTGCTAGCTTTGCAGAAAAAAACTCTGCAAACACTAATGAGATTGTCATACATCTTATCCATATGCCTTACGATCGAGCTTTATTCAAAAAATAGAGCTTTACACATAACCGAAAGAAAATGATAAAATCAAATAACATATTAACTGTATAATGTATATTTGTGCCATACCAGCTATAATCTGCTAACATTACATTTCTAATTTTCTCTGTTGCTGGGCCTTATCTACTTCTGCCTCAGCGTTATCACAGATTTTAGTCAGTGTTCTGGAAATGAAAATTTGATGTGAACCTGCCGTGCTTGGATCTCCCATCTGCGACATTTGGCACCTGTCTGTTCGTCAGGTAAAGCAGGTGGGGAGGGGACTATAGAGAGAGGAGAGAGAGATACTCACACCATGATATGTTAGCTGTGCACAGATATAAATGATTGTTAGTTTTCTAGCTGTCTCATATATTAGCATGTTGTATTATCACTATCGGGCCCTAAACAGACCTTATGAATGATCAAAGTCTGTCTTCACTTTCAGAGATCCATAGCAGAGACATATCATGACCTTTGTCATAAAAAAAAAAAAAAATATTAAGCCAAAAACTTACAAATGTATTAAAATATGGATACCTGACCATATCAATGACCAGTTTTTTTTTCTAGGTGAATAGAAAACAGCACCATGTTCCACCATATATAATTAATAATAATAATAATAATAATAATAATAATAATAATAATTGATACTTTATTGATCCCCGTAGGGAAATTCTTATATGATATAGGATACAGCATGTGCATTTTATAGTATTATGCTTTTTTATGTATTTTACTTTTAGGTCCATGGAAGCTTTGGCAACCCGAAATGAATATGCGGGTTTTCTGGTGGCGATGGAAAGCGCATGGGAGCAGTTATGTTCATATTTCACTATGTGTATTGTTTCTGTGAGTGAGTACCTCATTATTTTATTTGCCCATGGTAATAAAACTCTAATTATTTCCAAAGAAAATGCTTCCTCATCTGTCTCATGGACTACGTTTGTTACAATATTTTCATAGAATAAATATATTAAATTTTCACTAATCCTAATTCTTTCTATATATACACATGTGTGTATGTACAAAATGTTGAAGATTCCCCAGAAGTATATTTCTTATTTTCTTCTAAATAATTATCAGCCACACTTTTCAGAATTCAGAATATTCAAACAGCAGACAGCAAAGCCAACTGTGGGCTTCAGATAGCAACATCCCACAGCCCCATATCCCACTTTCATTGTTGCTTGGACATTAAGTCAGTTTTCTGGAAAAATTGCAGTATCAAACCGGTGTCACAATATAATAGTCACATCAGGGAACGTGATGAGCAAGGGCCAGTCAGAGCAGGACAATGCCTGGGAATAAGGTCAGCAGCTCTATTTTTTAAACCGAGCAGAACATTTCAATAATTTTTATGCTTTAAGGCTTTGCAGTACACAAGGAGGATACTGCCTTTTGTGTAACAAGTAAACCGTACTATCAGCAATACTGTCTTTTTCTGATGCAGAGAATTCTGAGGCTTAATAAAAGGAGAAACAAAAGATTTGCAAATTAAGCAGATCAATGCCCAATTTAAATGCTATTTTCACTTTCTTGCTGTAAAATTAATGACATGGATCTAATTATATTACATACATTTCTATAGATGTTTTAGAAAGGTGTTGATAAAAAGGTGCTGGAAAATTGCATTTGAAGCTTTTTCACATACACACACACCCACACAGAGCACATACACAAGCAAATCAATAAGAGTGCACTTTGAAAAAAAATCTTCAAAAGAGAGCGGATGGATTAAAATCGATCATACCTTTAAAAATCTCACTCTGAAACATTCTTGTGGCTCGATTGTTTTGCAGGCTGAAATAGAGTGTTATCGACTGCCTGTAATCCCCATACAAGAGTCATTGTAGACATAAGGTTTGTAATTTAAAAGTAAATGAACAAAGTAATGTATTTGATGAATTAATACATTTCTCTTAAAAGATTAAATTACCTGCCACATTAATCTAATCAGCAAACAAATTAGAGCATACTCCTAACTTGCAAACATTTATATTTCAAGTGATATGGCATACATCACTTCAGTCTCCTCTCATGCTAATTTAGAAGATAATGATATCCTCTTGAACAAAAAGGGCTGTGACTGAGACACTGCTTTTTCTTGGTGTATGAATATAACAGCTTGGTATTAATATTGTTTATCACAGCCAGGCTATACCTCTCTAGAAGTCAAGTAGTGCTGACAGTCATTTCACTCAGTTACCAGCCTCCATATTCTCTGTTCCTCTATATTTTCTCTCTCGCTGGCCTTTTAAATGCAGTGCCTGCACACTGGAAGCCATCATCTCTAGTTAAAACCGAGGGGAATTTTCAGAGCTGTCCGTTGCTCCCCTTACCATTCCTCAAGTCTAAATTACATTCTGAGTGCCTGGCTGGAGGTGCTGAAAATAAATGGGCATAGATATAATGGCTAGAGCCTATGGCTAATAGTCCTAGTAGAGAAGGCAGAGGGAGCAGGAAATAAATGAAGGCAGTGAGAGAAACAGAAAAAGAGAGAGACATGTCTGATTGTGCTGGAGGGTTATTGCAATGTGTCCTTGTTTTAAATGATTACTTCTTTTGTCCCTGTCTTTTGCCTTTTCTTGGGACATAATGGTCTCTCTTTGCGCTTGCATCCCTCCAGTCTCCCTGAGCTTGGACCTTTACACCTCTTGTTGATACAGATGGTTTCATTTTCGATGAGATAAAACCATGTTAGTGGGAACTGATTAAACAGAGAACAACATCCCCATCTGCCATTTAGTCCTATATAAAATTGCTTGGGCAGATGCTGACATCTTTGGAGATGATTGATTCACCTCTGAGTGGAGAGGGGTGAGGAGTGGTTCTCATAGGATTCCAGCTGCCCGTTACACACTCATACAATAACACACACAAACACACATGGTCACCGCACCAGTGCAGTCAGTGGCTGCTGTGATTGGACTCTGGCAGGTGAGGAAAGATACTTCAATCATGATCAATTGTTGGTCTGATAATTCCTCCTTTTTGTGTATGTGTATACGGATGTTAAAAATTCAGATTCAAATTCAATTTGAATTGAATTCACCCCCAAGGATGGTGAATTGGAATAACAGGAAGTGGAAGTGAATTCATTACAATTCAGAGAATTTTTTTTTTTTTCCAAATGGTAGTACAGACATTAACATTAAGCATTCGTAATGTTGAATAATTAGCAATATCTTCAGTTCAAAGTAATCAAATGGAACAATGTTTTGTTAAATGCATTTATCATATATTAAAGTACTTTATATTAAACATTGATGATATAGAGTATGTTTATAATTGTATTTTGTGTTTTTAAAAAAGGGCTGTTTACTATAATAAAGTATTGTGTACATAAAGTCCTGAGATCACTACCTTGCCATGGTGTAGGAGATTGAGTGTTCCTACAAGTCTGGGAGTGATACTGTCTGGAGCAAAGATCTTAGCAGGGTCACCCTTGATGGTAAGTTCAAAGAGGAGGTTCCAGACAAAAAGCAATCACAACGCTACTCAAGGGGACCATAATTGTGGGCTGCAGCATGGTTATTAAATCCATTATTTCCATCCATCTTTTTGTAGAGTTGACTGCAGGGCTGACAAGAGATTGGGACACCCAAACAGTCTACAGAACAAAAATGGGTTCTGATATATATCATTAGCAAGGCAATGAATGTGTATAACATAATGACATTATAGTTCTTTGACTTATACTTTCAATAATTAAAAATTGAATTGCACTCCTGTCAATCTCAATTCAAATTCAAGAATTCAGCTGAATTTAGGAGTCAATATCCATTTAGTTTTGAATTTTGTACAAAACTCTTCTTTTACAGACTAAGCCATAAACAATGGTGCATTTTAAAATTTAAAGATTAAGTATAAAATTATTAAAACACAATTTATATTTCTATTTACATTAGTCCAGTTTTTCATTTTTGTTCTGCAAGTTTCTAAGTCTTCATAATGTCTCATAATGTGGGTCTGTATTTCTTTTACTTATTGCAGATTCAACAATAATGTCTATCTATCTAACTATCTATAGCCAAGAGAACCAAAAATGTGGTCCCGTCTAAAGATTTGAGTAATTTATTTTACCTGATGTTTTGTTTAATGATGGCTATATAATGCTATGTCTGTCTAACATCATACAATTCTAAATAGATACAGTAAAACAATTGTCTCCAGGCATTCTTCCCTGAGAATATTACAGTAATAATATATATGGACAGATTTTGCATGGTGTACCAGTGGCGCAGTGGATAGTGATGTGGCCTTACAGCAAGAAAATCCAGTGATCGAGCCCTGGGTGAGAAAACTCGGGAAGTTTCGATTTTCGCCCCGTGTTCGCATGGGGTTTTCTCCGGGTACTCCGGTTTCCTCACAAATTCTAAAGATGTGCATTATAGGTTAATTGGTGTCTCTAAATTGCCCATTATTGTGAATTGTGTGTATAATGGATTGGCATCCTGTCTAGCATTGTTCCTGCTCTCGTGCCCATAGTTTTTCTATAAAAAATTATGGAATCTTTTAAAGCTAGCAAACATGAATTTGGATCAACACCAGCATAGCGATCACGATGACCTGGTACAATGTAATGGATGTGCATTTTTTGCTAGAGGGAAAATCAATCATAGGTTAATTGATTTATTTGACAATTTGTAATTTATACATAACATGCATTCATTCATTCATTCATTCAATATCTTCCTCTCAATCCACATGTGGGTGCAAGGACAGGAACAACCATAGACGGGACAGCTTTTCACTCATACAAGACATAATTTAAATTAAATTAATTTAGTTATTGACTTTCAATGGAAATTTTTTACATAGCAGCTTTATAGAAATAAAATTCAGTATATAACAATGCAGTAAAGCCTTAAAGCACATGGTACACAACAAGGTATATAGTCAACAAAGAATCTGAAAATGTGCTGTAGTATCGGAAACCAACTTGGTATATTCACAGTTGTTTGATCCGGTTGACATTTAATGAATTTATAGGCACGTAAATTCCCTGAATCATGTTTCTTTCACGTTCCTCAAATCATTCCTAAACAATTTTTGCAGTGTGATACGGTGCATTATCTTGCTGATACCACTATGATTAGAGAATACCATTGCCATAAAAGGCTATACTTAGCCTGGAATGTTTAGGCATGTGGTATGTGTCAAAGTAACAAAAAATAAATGCCAGGCCAAAAGGTTTTCAGCAGAACATTGCTCAGAGCATCATCCTACCTTACTATCTTGGTCACTTTCAGCAGTGAATCCAGCAGTATAATATTTATGCTCTCCTATCCAAAAGATTTAAAAGAAAACATATTTTACCATGGGCGGCACAGTGGCGCAATGGCAGTGCTGTCACCTCACAGCAAGAAGGACCCAGATTTGATCCCCGGGTGAGTTACCTGGGAAATTTCTTTCCCAGTTTGCATGTTCTCCCCATGTTTGCATGCGTTTTTTTCTGGGTACTCTGGTTTCCTCCACAGGGAAGCCAGTGCTCACCCGGCAACCATGGGAACAATGGCAGAAACACCCCACCATTGTAGGGTGCACACAAACACACCATCACACACACATTCACACACACTAATTAACCTATCATGCATGTCTTTTGAATGCAGGAAGAAACTGGCATAAAAAACATTATTATCATTCATTTGTCTTTACCGACCGTGTTTGAAGCTGGTAATGTTATTTAGCATCTTTCAGTGGAGTCAGCTGTGAGTGAGGTCTTCCACAATGATCTGGCCATCTGTCATCTCCATTTTTGGCGAAAAATACAACCCACCTTTATACATCTGCTGTTAGATCTGCAGGTTCCATTTGCACACTTTTTCTGCAAGTTATCTTGTTCTGAACGCTAGAAAAACATCCTGCACCTAATTAAGGTTGCTAGTATTTCGTTGGATTAATCAGCAGCCAATCAATAGAGGGGTTTGGTTATCTTATTTACTAGAATTGATGTAGTTCCTATTAATATCCTATGCAATCAGATTTA
>JAOUQT010000002.1:5815561-5826919 GCA_025769995.1 Xyliphius kryptos | reverse complement strand
CTCATTTGGGTTATATCTCATTAACAACCGGAAAACGAGTCTGTTATGGAGTGTGTAAAATTTGCCATCCAGGTGGATCGGAGGGTGTTGGAGACAAAGTCGACTCAGCATTCTCTCAGTGGTAGCGTGTAAACCTCAAGCAGAAGAGAGAAATAACAGAAAAGGAAATGAGAAATAACAGAAAAAGAAAGAAAAAGAATATATCAACCCTAGACAGGGCGAAATCCAGTATAGACCACACACACTCATACATTCACACACACATCCATACACTAAGGGGCACTTTAGAGGCATCAAATAAGCTTACAATGTCTTTGGATTGCAGGAGGAAACCAGAGTGCCCAGTTCCCAGGTTGCCCCACCAGGGGAACAAATACAGGTCCTTCTTGTTGCGAGGTGACAGCACTTCCACTGTGCCACCCTTTTGTATATACATTCTTTATTATAAAATATTGCTTACATTTTTTATTCGCTGCTTAATTAAATATATACTCACCAGCCACTAGTTGTTGGTGAGTGAAGCTTTTATCCTTTTTATTCTTATATTTATTTTTAATTGTGCCTTGTAAATTGTGGATTTGATACTGGATGCCCTGAATTTCTCGCTGAGATTAATAAAGAATCTATTCATCTATCCATTCATTCATTTTTCTGCTTGTAATTCAACACATAAAACATTAAAAACATCCCCATTCAAAGTAAAAAGAGATTTGTATTTTTTAAGTATTTTTATTAGAAACTATAAATCCTCTCCAAGACATTGGCAACATGAATAGTTATGTAACATTTTTGTTTGAGTCATATCTGTATGTTAAGCACTGTTATCACAAACCATACACATATTTTTGTCTTGCAGTTCCCCCAGGTGTCCTTACATAACGTGCACTGGAATGTATGAGAAATGCAACCCATAAATGGAATGCCTCTGGCTACATTGTGTATTCCAGTCATGAATTATCAATGTTTGTGCAGAACTTAATTGACTCAGGGTTCACTGAAGGCTAGGGACACAGATCGTAGATCAGCCTGGATAAATTTTCACGTCATTGTAAGAAGAGCACGAATTAGCAAGCTGGTGTCCTAGAGCCACATCTGCCTTGGGGCAATTTCACATTGGCGACAGTGTTAGGTATGCAAATGCCCCATGATATTAAGGCCTCATTTGAATGCTGGTTTTCATATTAAAATATTAATGCCGTTTTAACTGGGGCTAGTCTCAGTTCTCATTATAGACGCAAATGCATATCGAAATGCTTTACTGTAGACTCATGAATTCAAATGAGCGCTTGTGAACGTCTAAAATTGTTTGTAGAACAATGTTGAAGTTTTTCGTTCCTTTTTGTTTTGGCACAATTAGATCTCAATGCAAGATCAACAAATGTAAGCTTTTATTATGTTTTAATCACAGTATAAGAAACATTTCAATAAAAAGACATGTGAAATGTTTAGTAATATTTGAAAATGTTGTAGATTTAGTTAATGTATGCATATTTTAAGAAGGAATGCTAGAAAAATGTGTATTGTGACATGTTACTTACAGAAAAATTACTTGTTCATATATTAATAAACATTCTAGCATTCAGCACAGTCTTTAGAGCTTTTACAGTGGTTCAATTTTAGCACACACATATTTGGTCTGTTTTGAAATAAAAAGTAATTCTGTTTTTCACCAAAAGGCTGTCATTGCTGTCAGGACTGCAGAAAATATCCTGCTTCCTTTGTAGTCTGTCAAGAAATATCGTGAATTCTAGAAACAATATTATTTCTCTTTCTTTCTCTGTCTCAATTTTTCTCTCAGAATTTGCTATTCATAAAAACCATAGGTTACATTTTCCATAATACAATATAAATTATACATTTTCCACAAACGAGGACAGAAAAACAGTCTAAGAAAAAGGTCATTGTGAAATTGCAAGTGAAACATAAACTTTGCAGGTGTCCATTTTGAGTGTGAGTTGATGGATGTACTGTATGTGTGTGTGTCTAATGTATGCCTAGTTGGGAGTGAAGATTCAGAGACTATCTTCCATCTTTGGCAGTGGCTGCGTTCCACTGGGACGCCAAAAGTGTGTGCAATGATAATTGTGTGAATTGAGCTGTAAGGGAGAACTACCCATTGACCAGCACACTGAGCCTGTACATTTTGGCAGGTGCAGGGATGGGGAAAAGAAAAGAGAGAGAGAATATCTCCAGTGGGCAGGCCACAGCTGCTAGTACAGGGCCTACATTAGCCAAAGCCTGCCTATTGATTCTCTCTGTGGGATGTTTACTCTCGCTATCTGTCTGTGCCGCTTTCTGCCGAGTGCATTTGCATGGCTCTGAGCACTGCAGCATAGACAGAGGTGTTCTGCTTCTCTCTTCGATCAGTAGAGTATGCCTTTACCCGGGGCTATGGTTCCTATAATTCGAAAATGTGTTAATGGATACCCATTCAACATACAAATATCATAATGGCAATATAATTACAATACCTTGACTGTCAGTTGAGAAACAAAGGATAAAATATAAAGGTATCAATAAATGTAGTCAGATTTATTAAAATACAAATGTCAGCGACTTAGAATGGTAGAAGTCTAAATAACATGCAGAATGCAGTTCGATTGGAGTCACTTTTGTAATTTGATCAATTAAACTTAGGGTTTTATAAAAACAATGGGTAAAATTTGGTGACAAATTAATTCTGATTTATAAATCTGGTATGAATTAAAATTTCTATATCAGAAATTCAAGTTAATACAAAAAACGTTACTTTTAAAATTTAAAAAAGCTGCCCTTTATAAACACAGTTTCTGTGTATATAGATTTAATAACTTGTGCTACTAGATTTTTTAGCAGACTGGACTTCAAATTGCACCTAACCTTTTACCTGCAAACACAAACACTTGCCTTTAAGCCTGAGAAATTTGACCAGATCTTTGTTATTAAATGCTACAAGATAAATATAACAAACTGGAGTTCCTGCAGAAACTGTGAGTGTGTTGCATCCTAATAAAGTAAGTATTTAATCATTTTGGGGTATCCAAAAGAAGTTTGAATATGAATATCTGAAAATTTGTAGTACATTCTACCGGAGACTCACAACATATTGTTACATGTTATTATTGCCTTTAAGTCTCATGTCTTTCATCACAATTCTAAATCAAGTCTAAAGTCTCAGGGGTGTTTCTTTTCTCTTTCTCAGAACATCTATGCTTGCATTAAAATGTATATAAAATGTATAAACTGTAAAAAAAAAAATAGATATATACTCTATATATACCCCCTGGTCAGTACTGTAATATTGATGGTAAGATACTGTGCAAATTATTCACAGTGCTTTACTTTTTTCACATTTTGATATGTTACAGCTTTATTTTTTGGGGGATTTTTGCAAATGTATTTAAAAATAAAAATAAAAAAATCACAATTGATGGCAAGCTTTAGTGCACAGCTATTTTAATAGTGGTATGAAAAAGTTTAGGCACCCAATAATTTTCATGATTTTCCGTAATAAATCATTGGGACTGGCTCAGATCTAGGGACTGAGATGGCCATTGCAGACCCCACTCGTCTGTCCATGCCTGGAAATCATCAAATCTGACTAAACTGGAGATGTTTTGTAAAGAAGAATGCTCCAAAGTATCTTCAACCAGAATTCAGACTTTTATTGGAATCTACACTATAGAAAACATTTAGAAACTGCTATTTCTGCAAAAGGAGGATCTACTAAATAATGATGTAATTTTTCTCTTAGGGTGCCCAACTTTATGCACCTGCCAAATTTTGATGTAATAATTAGTGCACACTTTTTGTAATAACTTTATTTCACTTCTCAAATATCACTGTGTTTGTCTGCTATTTAATATATTTATCCCAACAACTAATGATTTATAAAGGGAATTCATGAATATTATATACATATTTAATTGGGTTCAAGTTTGGGCTGTGGCTGGAACATTCACAGAGTTATATTTGTTATCTTTTGTTATGGCTGTGTGCTTAGGGTCATTGTCCAGTAGGGAGGTGAACCTTCGTCCCTGTCTGAGATCCAGAGCACTCTGTAGCATGTCTCTGTCTATTGCTTTATTCATCTTTCCCTCGACCCTGACAACTCTTCCAGTTCCTGCTGTTGAAAACCATTCCCACAGCATAATGCTAACATCACATTGCTTCTCTGATGGGATGGTGCCTAGCTTTAGGCTTGGCATTCAGGCCAAAGAGTTCAATATTTGTTTCATCAGATCAGAGAATTTTGTTTATCTTGCTCTCAGAGTGGCCCAGTAGGTAGTGGTGTCACCTCACAGCAAGAAGGACCCAGGTTTGATCCTTGGGTGGGGCGACTTGGGAAATGTCTGTATGGAGTTTGCATGTTCAACCTGTGTTTACATGGGTTTTCTCCAAGAGCTCCAGAATTTGCTATTCATAAAAAACAAAGGTGTCAAATTCCACAGTACAATATAAATTATACATTTTCCACTCAAAATATTTATGCACTTGTGATGTTTTTTTTGTTTTTGTTTTTTTTAATATGCAAAAATTCCAAACAATCTCTTTTCACTTAGTCATTATGGGTTTGTCTGCACAGAATTATAAGTGAAAAAATGAATGTGATCCATTTTGGAATAATGCTGTAACATAACAAAATGTGGAAAAAGTGAAGCTCTGTGTAGTAATGGAACTCGACACAAGAACAGACAGGATAAGGTGATAGTAAGTGTGAAGAAGTTCTTTAATAGTGAAGCTTACCATTACTAAACAAACAAAGTAAAATATGTTATAACAAGAGACTAACAAACAAATAATGCCTAGGCTTAAATTAGCCTATAGCAGATAGACAGACTAAGCATCAAACATAACAAACTGACTTTAGGCATAGGTCACTATCTATAACTATGCAGTCTGATGCCGTCCACGGAACTGAAAAAAACAAATTAAACTAAAATAGAAAACGAATCAGTGTGCAAATCTCCTACAGCTGGCACTCGTTAGCTCACATGACTGCTTCGTAATACCTGGTTCCGTAAACAGTCACTGAAAGCTGCTGGTTACCATTCCTCCTAAATCCCCCTATGTTCCAGACACACTCCAGAAACAATGTAATAACTATCTGAATGCACTGTTTCACTTTATATTAAAAGTATGTGTGGAAGACATGATTAACATCTATTTAGGGAGTAGGTAAGTGTGGCTTAAGATTAACCAATTTACAGTAATTATATGATTTCTGAGACATATGTCTATGGGTGTGTCCTGGCTGTCTGCGGCATGGTTGCGTCAGAAAATCATGAAAGTAAGCAATGATCCATTTTGTGTGTGTTTTGTAAAATAGTTCAACTAAATGTAACTAGGCTATGTTTAATATTTACTAAAAAATTCACTTCAGGTAATTGGCTTGTTCTGTAAGCAAACATGAGCATATCTCTCTCTTTCTCTCTTTCAAACTCTGTCCCTAACAGACACACATGCTGTCTCTGCATAAAAGCCTGGGAACAGAAGGAGTGTCCATCAGTCCTCGGGCTCTTGGTCTTCTTAGCGGCTGCTGCTGTAAATGGGGTCTACACAAACGATGGCAAACAGATGTTGCCCAAATTACCAGTAACATAAAGTGACCTCTTCTAAGCTGCCTTTGTGTGCATAAACACGCGCACACACACACACACACACACACACACACAAGCAATAAGAATCTTGATATTTTAAATATCTCCTTCACTAAGCCAGTGTGTGTTTGCCAGCCTGTTTTCTGCGAGTCCACATGGTAAAAATTGGTCATGGCCAAAACAATTGTATAGGAAGGACTGTGATACCAATAGGGTGACACTTACAGCAAGGCAAACTGAAATATTTTACTTGAGGTATGCACTACTAAGGTTTAGAAGCTGTTAGGTAATTGGAGCCCTCTGAGGAAACCACACAGTTTATATCTCTAGATTAAGACTTCTTGACTTGAACAAGGAACCCTTTTCTGTTAAAGACAAAGCAGGAAATATGCTTGATTTGCCTTAAACTTGTGCTATCCCTTTTGTTCTGTTCACTTAATGTCTTTTCTTTTTTTTGATTGGCTAATTAAGGCCTGTAAAAATGTCAGATTTATTGCATGTTATTCTTTTGCAGGGCCAGCAAATTCTGGTAGTGAAGATGTCCACTGCCAAACCAAGCACTAAAAACACAATACCTGCTCAGAGAACCTCCCCACTCATATGTTTAGATACACATTGAGACAGAAGCACAATCACAAATTTAAAACAGTGACATCACTTTGTGATGGTTGGCTGCACATATGTGCTCTGTGGAATAGTATAAGCTGACTGAGCAAAAAGTGAAAAAGGTAAAAAAAAAAAAAAATCATAAAATCATGCCCATCCTATGTTTCCTTGCCCCACTAGGCAAAACAGTCAAGAACTGCCTCCTGGGTGGAAATATACTCACTACACTCTATATTCAACCATTATGTATGATAATAAAAGATAATAAAATGAGAAAAAAATATATATGAGAGCATATAACATGTCCTCCTTGTAATGTTATGTATCGGGTGGTCAGCTATACAAAGTAAGCTTAAGAACTATAAGAAAAATATTAAGGTTAACATGAAGAAAAAAAAGGGATTCCTTATAATTTCCAATACAAAGTTAAAAATGAGAATCCATTCTCTCAAAAAAATATAATTTCAGCTGTAAACAGGCTTGAATATTATTATGAAGTTGCAACAGAACATGTATATATCTTTCCAAACAGAAATGCAATAAAACCAGTGTCCCGGATCTCCTTACCTATGCTCATTTATTGCTCTATGGTACCTAATGCTCAATTTTCAGAGCACAAAAGATCTGAGTTATGAGATAAATCACAATAAGCTCCCTCCCCCTAGTTTTGTGATGGTATCATGAGCTCCAGGCCTCCCAAAGAGCAAATTACTTATACCTTAGACCTACACAACCAGAGATGATCAATGGTTTAATTTATATCTCTAAAAACAGTTGCTTCTTATTGTTTTTTGGATTCAGTTCAAATATCAGGATTACTTGAGTGTTTGTGGAGACAGGGCAGTGATCTAGTGACTGAAATTCTAGGTAAACCACACCAAATAGCTGCATTTCCTTCTTCACTGTGTCCCTTTCAAAAGATGAAGCTGCTTTCATAATGGACCTCTATTGATTTCTGTAGACATCCAAACCAAATCAATCATAAAGCTCTAAAAGCTTTTCACAATTATGCTGGTTCTCCCTTGAAAACCAGATCCACATATAAGCTGGCTATCTGTCACATCGGATGTACACTCAATGGCTAAATTACCTGACCAGGTGCAGTTAAACAAAAAAACAATTTTAGACTAATAGAGATCTCGGTGACCATGGTTTGGTGTAAGTGCAAGACAAGTTTGTTTAAGTATTTTAGAAACTGATGCTGTCCTGGGTTCATTAGGTCATTAACATGACTGGGTATAAAAAGAGCATTCTGGAGTGGCAGCAGCTCTCAAAAGTTAAAGATGGAAAGAGAATCACTAATCTCTCCAATGTGACAACAAATAGTGGAGCGATATTAGAAAGGAGTTGCATTAGTACATGTGGCAAGGGCAGCTAACACATCAACAACACCATCAATGCTTAAAGGTATATCCAGGTTCCAGAGCAACATATAATCCTATCCAGATGACGGCTCTTTCAGGGAAGACCTTGCATTTTCCAACATGAACATGCTGCATCAATTACAGCATCATGGCTGCGTAGAAGAAGGTTCCTGGTCCTGAATTGGCCAGCCTGCAGTCCAGATAGAACATTTTTGATATGCAATCTATGTTCTATTTTGAATAAAATATCGAATTTTAAAAATTCCATGTCGTTGCATTCCAATTTTTTTTTACAATTTGTACTTTGTCCCAAATTTTTGGAATTGGGTTTGTACATTCTGTATCTGTGTACACCACAAATTGCACCTGTATGTATAAGGATTATAAAAACAAAGACAAAGCCATTAATATATTATGGCTGATCAATGTATAAAGCGTATTACACAACAGTCTAGTGACAGTTTGCAATTACATGTTAGACTTCATATATATATTTATATAGGCTTCATATATATTCTATATTTAAAAACATAAAACATTTACTAATTAATAAAACATATAAAAACACATTAAATAAGACAAAAAACATGAACAATAACCCGGCATGCCACATGAAGTCCAGCTATTTCCACGCCCTAATCCAACCATGGCGGATGCTACAGTATATAATTGCAAGCAACTGTGGTTTGTTATAATGGGGAGAATTTATTAATGTTGCTAAAACTAAACGTTGAAGAAGCAAAGACGCAAAACTGCAATGAAATTAAATGTAAAAATGAAAATATGAATAATGCAAATTGATATTGGCATTAATAATGAATAATTAGAAAAGAAATTCATGGGCAATATGTATGTATCATTAGGACTTCCGTATCAGTGTTTTTGGTCAGTGCCTCGTCTTCTTCATTCTTTACTGCATTTTCTTCTTGCTTTATTTTATTTTATTGTCATCAACAGTAACAACTTCTACTACTTCTGGTGTGGGTGTAGATCCACAGCCTCATTGATGAGTCTTTTAAGGCACAAACCTATTTTACCTTAGGAAGCGCTGCAAGTGATATATTTCAATATCTCAAATACTGTGTGCGTACACAGCAATTCTGCACTTAGAACTACAGGAGCTGGCGTCTCATAGTGACAGCTGCAAAGAACTATAACATGCTGATCAATGCAATTAATACAAAATGAATGATGAACATTTAAGACATACTGGAGGCATCATGGAAAAAGGCAGAAGTTTGAAGTATGTGGATGCTTTCACATATTTGGGATGCAGCAAATTCTAAGGATTGGTACAGAGAGGTTTTGTCAACAATGGCAATGGTAATGATGTTGACAGTCAAAGACATGGAAAAAAACAAGCAAATAAGCACTATGCACTTGGTCTGGCCAATAGCTACATACAGATATGAAGCCTGGACACTGAAGAAAGAATAAAAAAAGCTATATTTTAAGACATATTCAGGTCTAAAAGTGATTCCAAGAAGACGTGACTCATGGATAAACTGGGCATAGTTAGATGTCTCCAGGGTATTTTTCGAGGTAAGGGGTTCAACTCTTGATTAGTGCATGTTTGTAAACATTCCATTAGTCACAGGTTCATAAGTAAACATGTTTACTGGCATGACACTGCCAGGGAGTCTCAACCTCCAGTAGAGGCAAAATTACATTCATTCAGTCATTCAGGATGAATGCCTTTCTTTCACATTGAAAATATCTCTGTCAAATGCTGAAGACAAGAAAAGAAAAGATTTTACATTTTCAGGACACAAGGTTATAGAACAAAGAAAAGTACATGACTATGGCTTAAGTGTAAAAAAATAAGATTTAACAAATATAAAAAGGTAGCTCAGTCAGGAGAGCACGCTGCTGGTAAAATGCAAGAGCATTAGTAACTGGGGTGTGATGCCAGGATTCGATCCCTAATGCTTTTTTCCAGAAGCTCACTGTATCCCATTAAGAACTCCAGGCTGCAGATTGTTTATGTAATTTAATGTAAACAACAACAATAATAAATAATAATAACACATTCTTCTTCTTTATGCCTCTCCCTTATTCAGGGGTAGCCACAGCGAATCAATCTTTTCCACTTCCTCCCTCTCATTCACACACATGTATTCTGTCTTACAAGTGTTTACTTTCATTCCCCTCCTTTCCAGAGCATACCTCCACCTCTCCAAATTCTCTTCTAGCTGTTCCCTGCTCTCACACTCCAAAAATAAATATACTGTGCACTCTTATCAACAAAAATGAAAATGTAAAAGTAAAACTGCAATTATTAAAGGAAAAGTAACCCAGGCTTTAAAATGGCTCCCAACTTTAAGAAAGCAACCAATAAGGATGATCACCAGTGTGACGTAGTACCTGATGGCCTAGTACTCTGATCAGATGTCAAAAGTAAAATGCTAATTTTTTGCGGTTTGACTTAAAAAACTATGGAAAAGTAACTGATTGTAGTAACCGGAGCTTGGTAAATATAAAACTATATGAAACCAAGGAAAAATACCTATGATTCGTATATAAAATTCACATTCAGGTAGATAAAAAAGGATAGGAGGTTATCCACAGAATTTTATGTCAGAACACACTTAGTTCTGATTACAACGAGTTGGTAAGTAGATAGTCGTTCAAAGCTTTTTAATATACTTGGGCATGCAGACAGATGATGAGGAGAATAAGACTGATTGCTGTTCATATAGTTGGACATGCACATATACCAGAATGTGGACTTTATTGCAAACACTGCATGTCAATACATTTCTTCATTACTTATTTGGCAGTGCTATCCAGGAGGTTTTGTATGGAGGTATGGACAAAAGTTTCTACACGCTGATGCACTGGACTAATGAACATTTACTAGAAAGCGTCAGTCGTTGAAAGGAAAGGTTTACATACTTTTGCCGCTGACATATAGGTAAAATTGAATCATTTATCTAGAATAATAATGACTAAACCTTTTGTATTATTTCTACATTCAGAACACGTTTGATAGTCTAACAGATTTTTCAGCAGAATGTTTATTTTATTTAATGTCATGTCAGCATCAGTGGCCATTTTATGACATGAACATCTTTAGTTCGCCTAGCATGCATGTCTTTGGACTGTGGGAGGAAACGGGAGCACCCTGAGGAAACCAATGCAAACATCCAGTGATCAAACCCAAGACTTTTTTGCTGTAAAGCGACAGCTCTATCCACTGCACGACCATTCCAAACATTTTCAAAAGGGTCCACAAACTTGAACACCACTGTACATTGCTTTACTTTGTCTATCGGCCCCTCCCTTCATCAGGGTTCGCCACAGCGAGTCAATCATCAAAAGAAGAACCGATTGGCAAATGTTTTACGCCGGATGCCTTTCCTGACGCAACCCTTACCATTTACCCGGGCTTGGGACCGGCACTAGAAATACACTCTAATGGCTGGTTTACCACTGTACATTATGATCTGATTTTAAATGAACTGTGCAGGATGCTTAAAATGTAGTGATTCGTATGAATGTATCTACAGTAAAATTAGAAAAGATCGTCATTACAATAATAAAGATTTTACATCGAAAATATCCAGATTTAATTATTTGGATGAAATCTTCTTCTTCTTTCGGCCTCTCCCTTTTATCAGGGGTTGCCACAGCGTGTCAACCTTTTCCACCTAACTCTGTCCCCTGCATCTATCTTCTAGTTGGTCTTCCTCTCTGCCTCCTACGTGGCAGCTCCATTTCTAACATCCTCCGACCAATATATCCACTGTCCCTCCTCTGCACATGTCCAAACCATCTCAATCGACCCTCTCTAACTTTGTCTCCCAATT